>CM049581.1:4255474-4307307 GCA_027123335.1 Amphiprion clarkii | reverse complement strand
ACTGAAAAAAATAAGATGCAATTAAAATAAAGCATCTGGATTACATTAGATTAGATTAGATTGAACTTTATTGTCATTGAACAGATTGCAAATAATAAGACAAACAAAATACAGTTTGACATCTAATCAGAGATGCAAACAAGGAGTCAGAGTAAACAGCCTCCAGTCTGATAGAACACAGATATTAACATAAACACAGATAGATATGAGAATAAATGTATCAGTGAGATGATTATTGATGGAAAATAATGAATCAAAACAAACTCTGTTGACCCCAAACTAAAATAAAACTACTTTTTTAAAGCTGTGATATGAATTTAGCAAAACATGTTCACTCTTGCTATGAAATTGTAAGACAGAATAGAAATATGTAAATACATCTGTAGTCACTTCCATAGTAATTTGGTTGTTACAGCAGAAAGAGTCCCACCCCCATAAGTAAAAATACACAATAAGAAAAATATAAATTGCAAAAATGTACCAGTGTTAAAGTGTTTTATGTGTAGACTAAGTAGCAAAACAAAAAAGTGTGCAATTACAAATGAAGGAGGTGAAAAGACTAAGGTCCTGATTGTGGGTAAATATAGATTCTGATTAATTAAACTATTAATTAAACTAACTCCTGTCAGTGAAACCTGTATGTCTTTAAAACATTTCAGCTTCATAAACATCATACATCATAAACCTAAGTAACTATTGATCACACAAACATAATAATCAATAATTATTTGCTGTATTGTAGTTATGAAGCTGTGATTGGCTCATTGTGGTCACATGACAGCCTTCAACTTCCTTGTTAGTGTAGTGGACAGTATCTCCTCCTGTCACGTGGAGGACTGGGGTTTGATTCCCTGATTGTTGTTATTGGTAATAATAGGGTGTTTTTTGTTGGGTTTTTTTACATGCAAAGTTTTGTTAATAATATCAATAAATTCTCGTTAATTTTTGGGTTTATTGGTTTCCTGAATCCTGGTTTTGAAGCTCAGTGTTGCGTCTCCAGCTGTCTCCATCTTGTCACTGTCCTGCTAATAATAACTCAGCAGAGTGATCCTATGATGACATCCAGCTGTTATTAAAAGCAGCTCAACTACACACAACTTTAAGCCTTAACACAATTTAAACTGCTCATTTATATAAAAATCCATCCACCATGTTTGTGCATTTATCAACACAAGCTGGATTAAGGTTCATTTATTAACCCTTTGATGCATAACCTGGGTCAAAAGTGACCCAAATCCAATGGAAAATGGGTATCTCCTCATGTGGTCTACGCATCAAAGGGTTATAAACATCACTTGAAAATATTAGATTTTTATATCTTGATTATTTATTCTTGACACAATTTGTGTTTAGCATATATAAGGACAGCAGCTTTAGTTTCATTCACAACTTTAAGATGAGATAAAACTTTACTGATGATGATTAAACTGAATCTTGAATGTAGAAACCTACATCTGAGCTGCTGTTTACCAAGAGTCAGAGATACTGATAAGCAGATTAATGACACATTCACACGGTTTAGTTTTTACAGTTTTCCTTCTTGACTTTACTGCAGCAGCTGGTCTGTTTTCAGCCTGCATTACATTTGAAACTCCTCAAATTGGTTTAGGGTTATAGTTTGTTCTTCTTGTAAGAAGAATATAAAGTTGTTCACACTTCCTGTAGAGTCAGACTATGTGCTGCTTTGAATTATGTTTTAATGTTCATTTTTTTCTTGCTCTCAGACAGTTTAAAACTGCAGGGCTGCAGTCGAAGCAAAAAAAAACTGTCTCACAGCCAGAAGAAAAGATCTGAGTTGAGGAAAGGAATCGATGTACAAAATCAGAAACAGGATGAGGAGCCATAGACGAGTGTTTTTTGATTTTCTATTTTGTGCTGCATTGCTGCAATTTTCTTATGAATGGAAAGAAAGAAAAATCACAATAAAACCTCTGGTTAAAGATATTCCGTCTGTGGAGTAAATCAGTGCATAAAAAAGAGATTTTTCTTCAATCTATATTCACATCATCAACATCTATAATCTCTTTTTCTGGCTCTGTCCTGGACAGAGTAGAACTTCCCTCTATTTGCAACGACCATCTTTTCCACTTCCCTCAGCAAATGATAGCCCTGCAAGGAGTTGCTGGAGTTGATGTTGAGATTGTAGTATCTGTCTTCCACTCTCTGGGGCAGGATCTCCTTCAGCTTGGCTTTAGCTGCAGCCAGCTGATCCTCAGAGACTCGGCGTTGGTAGGTGAGGACTATGAAGGTGAACCACCAGACGTTCTCTCCAAAGATCTCCTCCATCTGCCTCATGGTGTCTTGTTCTTCATCCATTTGGGGCCCCACCTTGATGACCAGCAGGAAGGCGTGGGGCCCCGGGGCCAACATGTCGACACATCTCCTGATCTCAGTCTTCACTTCAGGTGTTTCTGAGAGTCCAGGAGTCACGACGACGGTCACCTTCCATTTGGACACCTCCTTCATCTGCAGACAGCACTGAGCATTCCCTGAGGAGAAGAAACAGTTTTCATGTTTTTAAATGGTAAATGGTTTGCACACGTATAGCGCTTTCTACCTTAGTGGTGCTCAAAGCGCTTAATGTGTTTCTCATTCATGCATTCAAACACCAAAGTCGACAGAACTTCCATGCAAGATGCTGTCTGCCATCGGGAGCAACTTTTTATCAAGAGGAGCAAGTTGTTGGAAGATACATTCAGCACAATGAAACATCTTTGTAAAGTTCATGCATAGAGTTCTGTGTTTAGGTTGTTTTTTGGTTTTGCTTTTCCCCAACTCTTCTAACTGGCCCATTTTTTCTGTTAAACTTACTTCCTTTCAGTAAGTGGCTGAAGGTGTAGCTCGGCTGTTTGCACCTGGCTGATCACACACCTGCAGCTTTGATTTTGCATTTTTCCAACTCTTCTCACCTGCCCCTTTTTTTAATATTAACCTTATTTCCATATTGACTGAGGGTGTGGCTCATTTGTTTGCACCTGGCTGATCACACACAGCTGCAGTTCACCTCATCAAGCACTATGTTAAATCCTGACTCTTTTTGTTGTCCAGAGTCACATTGTTCTGTGATTTCAGTACTTTCTCAGTGACTCTCCAGCCCTCACCTGTCAACAAGTTGAGTATTACTCTCTACATGACTTTACTGTTACCGCTTATTGTTTGCAACTCTTCTGATCCATTGTGTTTCCATGAATAGATCCACCTGTGTACTTATTCAGCTCACCTTTGCATCAGTGTTTCACTTGCTCAAGCCTTCACTTCAACACTGAACTTTACTTTTACTGTCGAGTAGCAACTCCCCGGAATCAATTCTACAATTTCATTTCGCAGACGCTTTAATGCAAAGAGACGTACATCTGAGAATCACTCACCTCTTCTAAGATCCCCTTCACATGGTTCCCCACCACTGACCTAGCCTTCATCCAATTCAATGAACTGTTCACTTTAGTTCTTGTATTTTCTCACCTAGATCCCTACAAACAATTTATCGTTGATGCCACCGACACTGGAGTCGGACCTGTCTTTTCTCAACACTGTTCTGGTGATCACAAGCTGTTCCTTCTTTTCTGGCTGGTTTGTTCTCTGCAGACAGGAACGACAGCATCAGGACAGAACTGCTAGCTGTGGTCCTGGTCCTCCGCCAATGGAAGCATTGGCTAGAGGACTCAAAGCATCCCTTTATGTCCTGGACTGACCACAAAACCTTTCATATCTATAAAATGCTTCCTGGCTCAGCTCTCATCAGGCTCAGTGGGCTTCGTTCCTGTTTTGGTTTAAATTCACCTTAATCTACCACCCAGGGATATGAAGCTCATCGCCCATTCGCATCCCTTAAAAACCATTAGCTCCTCCTCCTGTGTGATGGGAGGAAGGTGGGAGATCAAGGAGGTGGTCTAAGAGGGACAACACAACCGTCCATTCTATGAAAACTATCCACCAGATCATGTCTTTGTTCCAGTGTCTGCCAGGTCTTCAGTGTTCCAATTAAACATTCCTCCACCGTGGGTTTTACAGAACCATCAGCTTCCTTCATCAGTGATTCTGGTGTTCAGCTTTCTCCATCTATGCCTGCAGCTTAGCTTCACACCGAGCTTCCTCCAGCCTCCAGTGACTTCTTCTTGAACCACACCACCCCTGGTCCCACATTACTGGTCTACCTCTGAAGGTAACACCACAATCCTCACTACCTTAGATAGAAGCAACACCTTTCGCTAGAAGAACAGACTGAACTTACTTGAACTGGCTTGCAGGTTGTCAAAAGCCAATATTAACAATTATCTTTGATAATATTTCCCAGATTTATAGTCATCCCATGTTGAGCATACTAGGGTGAATCATGGAGTTCCTCAAGGTTCTGTCTTAGGACCAATACTGTTCACATTATACATGCTTCCTTTAGGCAATATTATTAGGAAGCACTGTATTAATTTCCATTGTTACGCTGACGACACTCAATTGTATTTATCTATGAAGCCAGATGAAACTAATCAGCTAGGCAGACTGCAAGATTGTCTTAAGGACATAAAGACCTGGATGACCTATAATTTCTTACTACTAAATTCAGACAAGACTGAAGTCATTGTATTTGGCCCCAAACATCTTAGAGAATTGCTTTCAAAGCATATAGTTACTCTGGATGGCATTACATTGACCTCCAGTACTACTGTGAGGAACCTCGGTGTTATCTTTGACCAGGACATGTCCTTTAACTCACACATAAAACAAATCTGTAGGACTTCCTTTTTCCACCTGAGAAATATTATGAAAATCAGGAACATCCTGTCTCAGAGTGATGCAGAAAAACTAGTCCATGCATTTGTTACTTCTAGGCTTGACTACTGTAATTCCTTATTATCAGGTTGTCCAAAAAGCTCTCTGAAACATCTACAGCTGATCCAAAATGCTGCAGCCAGAGTACTGACGGGAGTTAGCAAGAGAGATCATATTTCTCCTATACTGGTTTCTCTTCATTGGCTTCCTGTTAAATCTAGAATAGAATTCAAAATCCCTCTTCTGACATATAAAGCTCTTAACAACCAATCTCCATCATATCTTAAAGACCTGATAGTACCATATTATCCTAGCAGAACTCTTCGCTCTCAGACTGCAGGCTTACTTGTTGTTCCTAGAACCTCTAAACGTAGAATGGCAGGCAGAGCCTTCAATTATCAGGCGCCTCTCCTGTGGAACCAGCTTCCAGTTTAGGTTCTGGAGGTGGACACCCTCTCTATTTTTTAAGACCAGGCTTAAAACCTTCCTTTTTGACAAATCTTATAGTTAGGACTGACTGGGGGACCCTGAGGGGGTCAGTTGGAGTCTTCCTCTTGGACGTCCCTTTAGTTTGTCCCTAGTTCTGCTGCTATAGGCCTAGGCTGCTGGGGGACCTCTCTGGATGCACTGAGCCCTTCATTAACTACCTTTGTATTTACTATATATACCATTATTGCATTACATTCACTCTGTTTCTTTCTGTGTCCTTTCTCCGAGTGTCCCTGGTCCCAGAGCTGGATGCTTCAGATCTGTGGTTGTTCTCCCACCAACTGGCCTAATCTTCATCTGTGGGATGCTGCTGCTGACCTTCCTCCAGTCCACTGCTTCCAGCTGCCCATTTCCACCAATCTACTCTGCATCACCCTCACTATACTTGATATGCTCATCTACTTACTGTTTGAATTTTACCACCAGCTATATATGTACAGGGATGAGAATGACAAATGGAAAAAAAACTCTCAATATGTCTGCCGAAGGCATGGAAAATTTTTGTAAAATTCACTTAGAAATGGCATTCTCTGGTGACTTTTAACAGTGAATATATAAGGCAATCAACACCCAAAATCCATTAATTTTTTCAATGAATTTCACCTGTTTTTTTAAAAAAACAATATCCCAATTTGGTGGGCTACCAAGGGGATACTTGATCATATACAAAACTTTCGCCATGCTGGCGAAAAAGGTTTTTTCCAAATGATCAAAACTCAACAATATCGTGTGCTTGCATATCCGCGAAATTTAACATGTGGAAGGAAACAATCAGATGAAACTGGCGCCAAATTGCTGCCGAAAATAGGCGGATGTTGTCATTAACATAAATAGCGAGTGATGTTTACAGATAGCAATGCCGATTTCCGTTCTCACAGCTGTATCTGATTTTGCAATGCGCGTTGCCGAAAGATGTCGGCGGCGGGATGGCCATCACGGCGGGATGGCCATCCCAAGCCTCGGCTCGCGACACGTCGGCCGGCTGGCCGCTTGCCTACCCCTACCCCCCTACAATTTTCTCAACGGATTTACACGATTCACAAAAATTATACTTTCGGCGGAAAAAAAACTCGGAATTCCGCAGATCCACAGAAAATTCTCATCCCTGATATGTAGTATATTTATGCCAGAGCCGTACATTATAACAGTAAACTATGAATCAATTTCAATGGTAGCATGTACTTCGTCTGTATCATCTATCTTATCATACATGTATCCAACTGTGTGTTATAAGTTCCTTGTTCCCCACCCCCTCTTCTCCCATCCCTACCCCTTTACCTTTAACTTTGCCTTTACCTTTACCTCTATCCCTCTATCTCTATCCCTCTATCGCTACCTCTCTACCTCTTCTGTCCCTCTTAACCTGCCCGGCCAGCAGCAGATGGGTCCCCCCACATTAGAGCCGGGTTCTGCTCGAGGTTTTTTTTTTCCTGTTAAAAGGGTGTTTTCCTGCCACTGTCACCTTAGGGCTGCTCTGGGGGTCAGGCATATGGGTTCTGTAAAGCATCTCGAGACAATTTGACTGTAACTGACGCTATATAACTAAAATTGAACTGAATTGAATTGAAATTGAATGTTACCTGACGATGAACTGGCAGCAGCACCACCAGTACTGAAGGCGTCTCTTCCCAGTATGATGTTTCCACTGGAGCTCTTCCCTGATCCAGTCCTCCCAACAAGAACCAGTCTGAGGTCTAGCACAAGAACACAGAGACACAAAACATCCCATCTGCTGTTAGAAGCTACAGATGTTATAGGACTGCTGAAGTTCATTGCCACCTGCAGTATTTCCTATTAACATTTCTATTGGTTTTTGTGGGTCATTCCACTTTTCACTGTTGCTGTAAAGATTCAGGGAAATAAGGAAAAAACTGTATAATGAACTCAGCTTCAAAGGGACTAAAAACATGTGTTTATGAAAGTTGTACAAGGTTATACACGAAGTAATGACTAAAGAAAAGTTCTTTTCTCCCAGGATAGCTTAGTGAAACCTTAACTTAACATATAGGCACATTTGCTTTTTCTTTTTTGTGCTGTGTTATTTTGTTAAAAACACAATAAAGCCACTAATTTTATCTCTAAAATATATCAGTGCATAAAAATCTATTTTTCTTCAGCCTTTAATTGCACCATCAACATCTGTGATCTTACCCTGGATGACTGTATCCTTGCAGGAGTAAACGTTGTTTGCTACAGCCATCTTGGCCACCTCGTCCAGCAGATCCCAGACCTGCTGGTTGTTGTTGAGGACATAGCATCTGTCTTTCACTCTATTGGGCAGGATCTTCTTCAGCTTAGTTAGGTTTTTTCCCACAATCTGGATGTCCACCTCTGACTGGTTGTCGCAGGTGAGGACTATGAAGGTGTTGCTCCAGACGTTCTTTCCAAAGATCTCCTCCATCTGCCTCACAGTGTCTTGTTCTTCATAGATTTGGTGTCCCACCTTGATGACCAGCAGGAAGGCGTGAGGCCCCGGGCCCAACATGTTGATGCATTTTAAGATCTCTGTCTGTATTTCAAATGTTTCTGAGAGTCCAGGAGTGTCAACGACGGTCACCTTCCAGCTGAACACCTTCTTTGCCTGCAGACAGCACTGAGGGTTCCCTGAGAAGAAGAACCACAGTTTACATGCAGAATTGAATAGAATCTTCTTCAACCCTGTGAATTCTTAGCAGTTTTGGGGTGTTTTTCTTGTTGTTGTTCTCACTTTATAACTGCAATATAAAGTCTGGCACCTCTAAGGAAACAGAACAACCAAGAAGGAAAGAGAACTCAGAAATGTCTTCTCTATAGAAGGACTCAGCTGAAATGCCACAATTTATAAATAAAGAAACATGGAGTAAATATCCAGTGTTACCTGCAGCAGCATCACCAGTACTGAAGGCGTCTCTTCCCAGTATGATGTTTCCACTGGAGCTCTTCCCTGATCCAGTCGTCCCAACAAGAACCAGTCTGAGGTCTGGCACAGAGACACAAAATATCAAATCTGGTGGTAAAAACTGTGATATTTCCTTTCTTTCCTACCGTTCATGCCAACTTGCAAACTATTTTGCCCCTTTTGTAGAGATTCAGGAAAATGAAGACAAAACTGAATCCTGATTCAAGCTCCAAAATGACTTGAAATTTACATGAAATGATTAAAATATCTTTTTTGCCAAAATAAGTCAAAGCTTGTCCAACATGAGGAAACACTTCCCCAAATTGATCAAAAAAATCTCTCTCTCTCTTTAGGTGCCGTGCTCCTTCAAAGCGTTGGCTGTCATGGCCCTCCACTCTACCCTGCTCCTAGCTGTCTTCATCAATTCTTTAGCTTCTACATTTGCCCACGTGCTCAAAGCCTTCACATATCCAACTCTTGGTCTTCCTCTTCCTCTCTTTCCTTCTATCTTTCCAGTAACTGCTAGGTGCTCCAAGCCTTCCCTTCTCATCACATGCCCAAAAAACTCCATCTGCCTTTTCCTGACTGATTTTAGTAGCCCTCTTTCCGTTCCCGCTCTTCTCAAAACTTCTTCGTTGCTTGTGTGCTCAGTCCATGGAATCCTCATCATCCTCCTTAGAAACCACATTTCTGCTGCCTGCACTCGGTCTATCATTGGTTTTGAGATGGTCCAGCATTCACAGCCATAGGATAGCACAGGATAGATGTAGCAGTGCAGAATCCTGATTTTAGTGATCATTGGCATTTTCCGATCTTTGAGTATGCTTTGCATTTTGTGGAACGTTTCTTTGGCTATACCGATTCTTCTCCTTATCTCTGCATCACATCT
The DNA here is from genome assembly GCA_027123335.1 of Amphiprion clarkii. Taxonomy (NCBI): domain Eukaryota; kingdom Metazoa; phylum Chordata; class Actinopteri; family Pomacentridae; genus Amphiprion; species Amphiprion clarkii. Next base: position 4,298,284 of record CM049581.1, on the reverse strand, counting down.
ACCGTCGTCTGTTATCAAACTTCCTAGGTAGTTGAACTTCTCTACTTGCTTGATGTTGTTCCCCTCTACATTTAGATTATATCTCGGGTGTATCTTGCTTTTGCTGATGACCATACTTTCCGTTTTCTTGATTGAAAGGCCCATTTTCCTACTCTCTTCCACTACCTTGTCCAGTAGTGCTTGTAGCTTCTCTTCCGATGATCGCTGTGTCGTCTGCGTATCTCATATTTGTACTGTTTCTTCCCCCGACGATAAGTCCTTCCAACTCTTCTAGCTCTCTCATTATTGTTTCACTGTAGATGTTGAAAAGGTCTGGTGAGAAGACGCACCCTTGTCTAACTCCTCTCTGAATCATCTTGTACTGGCTGAAATCGTTTCCAATTCTGATGCTCCCAGTAGAGGTTTCTTATCACTCGCAGATCCTTTCCATCTAGGTCTAGTTTTTCCAGTATGTCGAATAGTTGTTCGTGTTTCACCTTATCAAAAGCTTTTGTATAGTCGATGTAGCAGATGTACAGATCTTTTTGAACTTCTAGCGCTCTTTCTGCAAGCATTCTGATGATGAAAATGGCATTTCTTGTACCGGTGTCTTGCATGAAACCACACTGTTCTGCTCCGATTTCTGCTCTTATCTTGTTCCTTGCTCTTTTCATCAGAATACGTAGGAGAATCTTTGTCATGTGACTCATGAGGCTGATAGTTCTGTGTAGTTCACAGTCTATTGCACCTGGCTTCTTTGGTAGGGCAATAAAGATAGATTTTTCCATGTCATTAACACCTTTATTGAGTTAACATATTGAGTTAAACATAAGCATATAAAATCAATACATTGTTTCTCAAAGAGAGAGCGAAATAAAAGTTCAAAGAACTTATCGAGTCCACTCCCCGGTAATTGAGGATACAATTATTCCTTACATTATAATTCGGTAATGTTAGTTATATTCACATAATTATAGTCAGCATTGATAGTCATCATTCCACCATATCCATATATTTCCTAGTTCCACTTCATTCCATTCATAATATAAAACATAATCAGAAAAAAAAGAAAAACATATATAAAATAAACAAACAGACAAATCACACATCTCAACATATATATTCATATGCGTGAGTACACATCTTTTGTATTTTTTTGTTGTTATTTTTTCTTTTTTTTTACTTATTTATTTTCTATATCATAAGGTTTCGTCTGAACAGCTTCATTTACTGGCCTTCTGGGGTTTGGGTTCAGTATATTTAAGTAATAATTCTGTTTTCATTTTCTTTTTAAAGATATCCAGGCTATTTAATTCTTGTAAGTTTCTGTCAAGTGCATTCCAGATGTTTGGACCCTTTGTCGCGATACTAAAACTGGTGCACTGTAACTTACGTTTTTTCCCCTTTAGTTGGTGTTTCTTTCTGGTGTTATATACATGATTTGAAGAGGTCACAGGAATGAGGTGACAGAGTCGTGAATTTAGTTTATGCACCACACTATACATCATGCAAGCATTTTGTAATGTATTACACTCTGTGAGCTTCAGGATCTTGAATTTGTAAAATAGTGAATTCGAAGGTGCATTAAAATCTGCCCATGATATCACGCGAATCACTTTCTTCTGTAATGTTTGTAGCTTCTTCAAATGACTTGGATATGTGTTGCACCATATGACATTACAATAATTTAGATGTGGTTCAAATAATGATCGGTATAGCGTAAGAAGCGCTTCAAGAGGGAGGTAATGTCTGAGCTTGAGAAAGAGACCAACATATTTGGATAATTTATTTGTAAGGTACTGAATGTGTTTTTTGAAATTTAGGAATTGATCTATATAAATTCCGAGGAATTTTATATTGTCAACTCTGTCAATGGCTCTCCCATCTATTTTGATTTGAGTATTGTTAAAAATTTTTTGGCTTCTACTTGATCGGAATATAATATATTTTGTTTTATTAATATTTAAAGAAAGTTTATTGCATTTGAACCAACGGTCAACGTTTACTAATTTGTGATTTAATAGGTTCTGTAGTTCTTCTATATTGTTGTGGGACATAAATATGTTTGTATCATCAGCAAAGACTACATTATAAGTGATGTTAGATGCATTTTCAAAATCATTTATATAAAGAATGAAAAGAAGAGGTCCTAGAATGGAGCCTTGGGGTACTCCATATCTTGTAATTGTACGACTGGATATACTATTGTTTATTTGCACATATTGCTCCCTTTCAAATAGATAGCTTTTAAACCAATTGAGTGAGTTTCCTCTGATGCCATAATGTTGTAATTTATTACTTAAGATTTCACGGTCAATGGTATCAAAAGCTTTTGATAGATCAAGGAAGACACCAACTCCACACTCCCCTTTATCAATGGCATCACTAATTTTTTCGATAAGATCGAGTATTGCCATACTGGTGGTTCTCTTTTTTCTAAAACCATACTGGGAGGGGGTGAGTATATTAAGTTTATCCAAATAACAACTTAGTCTATCATATACAATTTTTTCAAGTACCTTAGAGAAAGTGGGTAAGATTGATATAGGTCTATAATTTTGCAGGTCGTTTTTGTCACCAGATTTATATATTGGTATGATTTTAGAGATCTTAGTCAGTTTAGGCACGACACCATGATATAATGAGAGATTTATGCAATACACAAGCGGATCAGCAATTTCATTGACAATAAATTTAACAATTTTACTACATATATTATCTCCTCCTACTGTGTGAGAGCTTTTCATATTCCTGATGATCTTTGTAACTTCATATTTATTTGTAGGTTTCAGAAAGAAAGAATTTAAATAGTTACCTTTTAAATACTGTTGATAAGTGGCTCCCCGTGGTGGTTGGATGGTTTTGGCCAGCGTTTGGCCAATGGAGGTGAAGTAGTTGTTGAAGCCATTTGCTAGATGATCATGATTTTGAAAAGAATAATTTTGCTGAATTTTGAGGTCAGGGAGAATAATTGTTTTTTGACCCCGGCCAAGTACATTATTCAACACTTTCCAGCATTGCTTTTGGTCACCATGAGAAGCCGTAATAAGTTCACTGTAGTGATTTCGCTTACTTGCTCGTATCACATTTGTTAACTTATTTTTATATTTAGTATATTTATCTTTATTTGTATCAGTTGGTCTGTTTATGTAACGTCTGTATAGTTTGTTTTTCTTATGGATTGCCTTCAAAATATCTTTGGTAAGCCATTTTTTTTGCTCACTTGTCTCTTTTATGATTGTCTTTTCTGGTATGGCAATGTTAATGCTGTCACTTATTTCATTGATAAAAGCATTATAGGCTTCATCTGGTGTTTTGCATTTATACACATTTTCCCACAATTTTTGTCGGAGGTCTTCCGATAGTTTGCTTAAATTTTTATTTGTTAGCACTTTAATTTTCTGTTTGGTAAGTGATTTGTTGAGCTCTTCCTCGAACTTTGTTTTTAGATTGGCAAATAGTACAATAGGATAGTGATCAGGAATATCTGATTCTATAACACCAGAATCGAAGCGAGTGTTTCGAATGTTTGTGATCACATTATCAATAATGGTTTTGGTAGTTTTAGATTCTCTAGTGTACACATTTATTGTGGGGAAGAAGGATGATGAGTAGAGAGAATTTAGAAAGTCATGTTTTGTACAGTTTTCCTCGGCTAAATTGATGTTGAAATCACCAAGAATAAAACAATTTTTATTTGTATCATTTATGCATATTAGTAATTTTTCCAGTTCTGTCAAGAATTTGTTCAAATCAGAATCTGGTGGTCGATAGATTACGCCTACAAGTATATTTTTCTTATTATTTATGGATATTTCAGCAAAAATAGAATCTGTTCGTTCATCATCAATGAATAAGTCTTCTCTGACAGTCACTGAATGTTGCTTGTTTGCATAAATGCACACTCCTCCACCGGTTCTACCTATTCTATTTTTATTATATAGTTCGTAGTCATCGAGGTTGAGTGTGTCTCGATACACATGTTCATTTATCCATGTTTCGGTGCAACCTATAATATTAAAGTTGTGGTTCATACTAGCTAGTAATGAAAGCAAGTCATCATAGTGCTTGTTAAGACTTCTTATGTTTAAATGTAGTAGAGAGAAAGGAAGTTTATCAAAGGCCTGTAAATTTTCAGGTGTAACTCGCTTGCAGTTGAGTTTTTCAAAGCAATGCTGATCAAGTACCTCATGATTATGGTCATTAATTATTTCATCAAAGCCCATACAATATTCTTATTAGTAGTTGACGGTGATCTGATGTTTTCGTTGTTGACAACATGATTAGGTTTATTGTCGGAACTCTTGATTTACAAATTTTTGGTTTTACTATTGTGGAAGATTAAACAAATAAATCAATTCTATCGGATTTAGAGTTTATTAAAGTAAGTTAACTACAGTGATTCCTTAGGTGATTCAAAATCAGAATAAGAACACATATAGTCACACTCACTCTTCTCAAACTCACTTCACACACTCCAACCAAATATACCTAATTGATTAATAAACTATTAAATAAGAAATCAAAATAATTCAATACAATCAAACAAAGCAATTAGGAAAATGAAACAAAGGAAAAAAAAAAATAGAATAAATATATATATATACGCTATGGTCTCTTTGCTGGATCAGAGCCAACAAATAAGTATAAGTAGGTCAATTAGATTTACGCACTTTAGAGAGACCTGCTGGATGGGTTACGTGATCTTTGGCTATAGTCGTAACTTTTTGACATCGGACAGTTTATTTATGACGTGTCTTTGATTTGATTTTGAGAGTAAATACAAACGTCCATCCTGAGTCCAGCTTGCTTCGAGTTTGTCCTTATATTTTTTGCGTAAATCATCCAGCAGTTTTGCCCGCTTCGCAGTCAGGCTCTCCACAATATGCATCTTTGGTGTGTTTCCCTTTAGTCGTCTTTTCGCCTTGTAGACCAAGTCTCTGATGTTGTAGTTGGCAAACTTGATAATCATCCCCCTCGGTCTGTCTGTTTTGGATCTGGGTCCCAGGCGATGGCTCCGATCAATGTCTCCCGGTCTCACGTCGATTTTGAGATTGTTTTTGATGATATTCATCATTGCTTGATTTGCATTTTCACTGTCATTTTCGGGAACTCCATACATGACAAGACAGTTCCGTCTGGAGTATTGTTCTTGTTCATCCAGAATGTCTTCGATGTCATTGTATTTGTTTTGTAATTCATTCAGTTTGTCACAGCTGCTTTGCAAATCATACTTTAGTGAGTCTCGGACAGTTTCTGCAATAGAGTCAGTGATAGCCCGTTTGATGGGCTCAATCAGAGATTCAACCAAAAGTTGACTGATTTTGCGGATGAAGTCACAATCTTGAAATAGTGCGTCAATTTGTTTGCTTACTGTGTCCTTGATGGTTTCGCTCGGTCCAGGTTGTTTGATCTCCTCCGAAGAGTGAGCCGTTTTGTTTTTTTCTGGCTTCATTCTCAGTTGTTTTTTCTCGCTGGATGTTCAGCAACACTGCGCCGCAGAGGAGATAATTCCGCTCTCCCGATGCGTGTATCCAGTGTAAATAACAGCGATTTAGATGGATCGAAGGTTGTGGCACCGTATGGTACACAGTAGAGGCAGCAGTATTAAGTAATTTAGTTCAAAAACATACTGTTTGTGGGTGATCCGGAGCGGCGTTTAGCAAGCAGCGTCTCGTGTTGATGACATCATCCTCCTCCATGTGTGTCCTCGGGGATTTCTCCACTGTCATAGATCTGGTTCATGATCTCCGTTACTTTGTCGATTCCAAACTCGTCTAGTGCTGTTAGTTGTTCCACAGTGATTCCATCCGGTCCAGCGGCTTTGTTCTTCTTCATTTTGTGCATAGCTGCTCTCACTTCTGATTTCAATATCTTTGGTCCATCTATTGATTTAGAGATTGATGGCTTTCCTTTCCTGTTGTCTTCGAACAGTTCTTCGATGTAATGCGACCATCTTTCTAGAATTTTCTCCTTCTCCATAATAGTAGTACCATCCTTTGCCTAATGCATCCTGAGGATGAGCATGTTGTTGAACCAACCAAATCTTTTATCCCTTTGTACATGTCGTTGGGATCTGTTCGTTGGCTTTTCTCGATCTCTTCACACTTTTTCTGTAACCATTCTTCTTTAGCATTTTTACATTTTGTTCTGATGGTTTTGTTCAGACGTTGGTATTCCTCACTTTCCCTGTTGAAAACTTGCTGCCTTTTTTTCATATCGTCTAGTATCTCTTGCGTCATCCATCCTTGCTTAGCTGTTCTTTCTCTCTCCGGTAGTACTTCCTCTGTTGTTTTTGTGATTGCTTCTTTGAGGTTGTCCCATGTGCTCCTATTGTGATCTTCTGCCAGTGCTGCAAATCGATTCTTGACCTTGATGTTGTATGTTTCTTTGGTCTCCTGATCAAGAAGAAGTTCTTTCTGTCTACTGGGTTCCGATTTCCCTTTTTTCACTTTCTTTAGTCTCGTCCGTATGTTGCAAATCCATGATAAACTAGGCATAGGTACTAATGGTAGTTTGCCGTTTCTTTCCAATAGTAGCAGTTCCATACTTTGATGGAGGGTGCTCTCAACCATTTGGGTGATAGAATCACCTTTCCGCTTGACAGCTTGTTACAGGGCCAGAGAAGTCAAGCTTGCAAGCCACTTGTAACTGCCCCCGTAACACTTGCCGGCCTGCGTTACCACCGGTGCACCGTAACCCTGGCACGGGGAGCTACTGGGGTGCTAGCACCTTGCTCAAGACATGATGAAACACTTCCCCAAATTGATCAAAAAAATAGTTGTCAAAAACCTTGTCAAAAAATGACTCAAACATATTTTACCCAACTTACCTCAAAATTAGTCTATCATGATTCAAAGATTTTACTAAATTAATCAAAAAAAAACTTGAAAACTTACTCAAAAAAATCTAAAATGTCTTTAAAATTGTTCAGAATGACTGTAAATAATGTAATAATAAAGTTATTGCACATACAGTTGATGAATAATAAATACAAACCGTGATTTAAAATCATTAAATAATTTTTGTAATAAATTAGCTGTTACCACGTTGACATCTACATCTCTGTTGTCATGGTTACTCACTGTAGATACATGCTGATCCAGCCCATTGAAATAGAATGGTAAACTTAAAAATACTAAGTTGGTTTCCATTTTTAGGAATTAATGGATGGCACTTCTGATGTGATTGGACAAAACAGATGTTCAAAAAAAGTGACAGCATTTTTGGCCACAGTTTATCCCATTTTTTAAAAAATTTTGCTTGTACAGTGGTCCCTCACTACATCGCGGTTCACTTCTCACAGTCTCACTATATCATGGATTTTTGGAGTAGGTTTGGTTCCGCAGTTGTTTCATTATATCATAGAACCTTTCAGTACAGATATTTTTTCTATACTTTTTACTGTGTCAAGCTTCTCTAAAAGGTAACATTAAACAATTTGTACCTAGTCTTCACAAACATTACAATTTCCTAGAACGTTTATTTTGACAGACTGCAGTATAAATGTGGCAGGAAGTCATCAAACACTCTACACTTCACACTCACTGTCCTGACAACTTGACACTTAATCAAACTAACTAGGCTGACTAAACCACAAAAACACAATAAAACATAAATACTAATTACACTCTAACACTGACGTAAACCACAATAATGACATTTAAACCCTCAACAACCTGAACTCCCATGGTGCATTGCAGCACAACAGTTCAGTCATAGCGACCAGCATACAGCGCTGGGCTCTGATTGGCTCAGAGACCGTAGCATCAGTCTCCTCCGTCTCCCCTGAGTATAGCATATGGTATAGCAGCATTCAGTATCTGGTATTGTCCGTCTCACACAGACGTCTGATCGCTGCAGAGTGTTGCTCTGCGGTGATGTTCAGTGTGTGGGGAGGATTTATAAAGCCTTAAAATATATATCAACAAGAAGAACACTCAGAGAGCGCAACACTCCACCACGACTGTTCATTCTCTGACCTGGTGCTGAACACAGGCGTGTGTTATGCATGTGTGCGTGAATCGTCTGATCTAAATATGTAGCAGGACACATGTGATGGGACTCAGAAACACCCCCACAATTTAATCAATCAATCAGTTGTTCCTTGTATCAATTCCAATAAGTCAGCAACGGCAGATTTGTAGGATCACATGATCGTCAGCAGGGAGCTGAGGCTGCGTTTACTTGTTGTCATGGTTACAGTGACGTCGTGCCGGCCGCTATATCTGGCAATGGGAAATCTTTAACAAATCCGTGGATCCAGACTATGAGCCGCATCACTGCCAAAATAAAATCACTTGGCCCTTGTCTCATTTCTGACCTTCCCTGAAAATTTCATCCAAATCCGTTAGTCTGTTTTGAGTAATGTTGCACAGGACAGACAGACTCACAGAGAAACTAGCTGATCATCACCTAACTCCACCATGTTCCTTGGCGGAGTTATAATAAAATGAATATTCTAGCATCGGATTTGTGTATGATTGTGTTCATTTGCATTTACTTTATTTTGTTTATTATTTTTGTGTTTATTTATGTTGTGCCGGTAAGAGCAGTCTGTGTTTGTTGTGCTGAGCAGTGAATAAAACCTGGAGACTCTGTCCTGTCCTGCTGGGGATGTTTAGCATGGAAGACAGCAAAAGATTTGAGCATAAAAACGCAAAATAATTGTAACCGGCCTGACCCACAGCCCTGGAGCCGGGTGAGTCAACCAATATTTAGGCGTTACAATATGATCCCTATATCACGGGTTTTCATCTATTGCGGGAGGGTCTGGAATGTAACCCCCGTGATAGACGAGGGACCACTGTACTTGTTTATAGTTTCAATGTAAACTATGTAAACCATTTTAAGATACCAACACTGCAGCAACAGCTTCTTGCTTTGTAACAAAAGTCCAAACACAGTTGAACTGTAGTTTCTTGGACTTTTCTGTCATTTTTGCCATTTTCAAACCTTCCCAGCTGTTGGTGTTTTTTGGCAAAAACAGGTCTAGACAGTCAACAGAATCAGGTTTTTATGGAGTCTGATCAAAGAAAATCTGGTGATTGTGAAGTCAGTTCAGCTCCGTGAGTTGCAGCTGTGATACCTGTGAAACGCTGCTTTAGTGAACACTCCTTGTCCAGTGGGGAGTCACAGTCCGGCCACAGATCTTTAACTTGGTTTTTAGCGTCCTTGAAACTATCAAATGTCCCGATAGCTGGTTTACCCTGGAGGCAGAACTTGAGGTTCTTTCTCAGTTGATCAGCATCAAACTTCAGCACCTGAAAAAGAAATAAAGCAAAACTAAACAAGCAGATATTCATGAATATGATTAATTGAAACTGTTAGTACAAGTAAAACTGCAACAAAGAGTCGATGTGCAGAAATTTTTAATACAAAGTTACTGAACAGTTCATGATTCCAGTAGTTCTATTTTCAATTACACCTTCTCCACCAGCTATATATGTAGTATATTTAATGTCAGAGCCGTACGCCATAGCAGTAAACTATAATTAGTTTCCATGTATGCATGTATCATCTGTCTTATCATGCATGTATTATACTGTGTGTTTTATGGTCCTTGTGTCCCCCCCACCTCTCTACCTCTGCCCCTCTATCTCTACCCCTCTACCTCTACCCCTCTACCCCTCTACCCCTCTACCTCTATCCCTCTACCTCTTCCTCTCTACCTCTTCCCCTCTACCTCTACCCCTCTACCTCTATCCCTCTATCTCTATCCCTCTATCGAGGTTTTTTTCCCTGTTAAAAGGGTGTTTTCCTTGCGACTGTCGCCTTTTGGCTTGCTCTGGGGGTCAGGCATATGGGTTCTGTAAAGCGTCTCGAGACAATTTGACTGTAATTGGCGCTATATAAATAAAATTAATTGCAAAAAAAAAGACATTTTTCAAAAGGGATTTTTTTGACAACTGAAGGTGCATTAAAGGCTTCAGCAGTTTCTAGGGAACAAGCAGTGAAGATACCTGTTTGTCCACATGCAGGGCGATGGCCATGTTATTCCAAATATAATGTACATAATTACACTGCTGAGCAACCATCTTTTTTTCTCTAGGTATCTTCTCCAGCTCATACCTGAAGAGAAATCCAAACAGCAATAAACAGAAATATGATAATCAACTACACAACTCCAATGAAGACAGTTTTCATAATATTGGTAAATTCTCCTGTTATTCATGTTCTGGTTTCAGCTCTTTCAGTTGAGTCCATTCCATTTATCTCTTTGTAGGTCTTACCTGTGATCACTACTCATGGCATACGGCCTCCAGATGAAGTGGTCGTCTTTGTAAACACAGACAGCATTCGGGTCGTCAGTCAGTAGAGGAAACTTGGAGAAGAGCTCCTGATTGGCTGGACTGTGGACCAATACAGTATGTTGCACTTCTTGTTTGTACAGGACAGTTTCATAGACCCTCATGACCGGCTGATCACCAGAGCAAAACTGAAACAACAACAGAGGTTTTACTGGAGGACTCACACCACATTCATTCAATTCAATTTCAATTCAATTTTATTTATATAGCGCCAATTACAGTCAAACTGTCTCGAGACGCTTTACAGAACCCATATGCCTGACCCCCAGAGCAAGCCAAAAGGCGACAGTGGCAGGAAAACACCCTTTTAACAGGGAAAAAAAACCTCGAGCAGAACCCGGCTCTAATGTGGGGGGACCCATCTGCTGCTGGCCGGGCGGGTTGATAGGGACAGAAGAGGTAGAGAGGTAGAGATAGAGGGATAGAGGTAGAGAGGAAGAGGTAGAGGGATAGAGGTAGAGGGATAGAGGTAGAGGGATAGAGGTAGAGGGGTAGAGGTAGAGATAGAGAGGTGGGGGGACACAAGGACCATAAAACACACAGTATAATACATGCATGATAAGACAGATGATACATACAACGTACAACTAACATGGAAACTAATTATAGTTTACTGCTATGGTGTACAGCTCTGGCATTAAATATACTACATATATAGCTGGTGGTAAATTCAAAAATATGTAGATGAGCAAATCAAGTATAATAAGGTCAATGCAGAGTAGATCGGTGGAAATGGGCAGCTGGAGGTGGGAGAACAACCACACATCTGAAGCATCCAGCTCTGGGACCAGGGACACTCGGAGAAAGGACACAGAAAGAAACAGAGTGAGTGTAATGCAGTAATGGTATATATAGTAAATACAAAGGCAGTTAGAGAAGGGCTCAGTGCATCCAGAGAGGTCCCCCAGCAGCCTAGGCCTATAGCAGCAGAACTAGGGGCAAACTAAAGGGACGTCAAGAGGGGAAGTCAGTTGTGCAAATGAAAACACCAGCTCACCCTGTCAGGGTCCCCCAGTCAGTCCTAACTATAAGCTTTGTCAAAAAGAAAGGTTTTAAAACCTTGGTCTTAAAATTAGAGAAGGTGTCCACCTCTAGAACCCAAACTGGGAGCTGGTTCCACAGGAGAGGAGCTGATAACTGAAGGTTCTGCCTCACATTCTACTTTTAGAGATTCTAGAAACAACAAGTAAGCCTGCAGTCTGAGAGCGAAGAGTTCTGCTAGGATAATATGGTACTATCAGGTCTTTGAGATATGATGGAGATTGGTTGTTAAGAGCTTTATATGTCAGAAGAAGGATTTTGAATTCTATTCTAGATTTAACAGGAACCCAATGAAGAGAAACCAGTATAGGAGAAATATGATCTCTCTTGCTAACTCCCGTCAGTACTCTGGCTGCAGCATTTTGGATCAGCTGTCGATGTTAAAGTCTGTAAATGTACCGACAACAACACAGATTATTACTGACATTTTATATAGAATTTAACCTGTAGATACAGTTGTGAACAGAAGTGTCCATAAGACCATATGTATCATGGCAGTCTTGTGTTTCCAGTGACTCCTGTAGCTCTGAATTTTCAGTGATGGAATCATCGAATCACATGCACCTTTGTCAAAAAAAACAAACCAAAACAAATGATCATGCATTTTGGTTCTTTTATAGATTTATTAAAGGTGTTCCAGAAATATGCCAAAATCTGTTGGGTCAAATATATACATACAGAAATGTTAGTATTTGGTGAAACGTCCTTTGGCCATTTTCATCTCAACTAGGCACTTTTGGTACGAACTAACCATTTCTTTACCACTTTGATGTGTGTTTGGGCTCATTGTCTTGTTGAAACATCCAACTGTGTGCAAGATCAACCTTCTGCTGATGGTTTCAGGTTTTCCTGAAGAATATGGAGGCGATCCTCCTCCTTCCATCTACCTTGTTTTAAGCTCCAGTTCCACAGAGCATGATACTGCCACCACCATGCTTGACGGTAGGTCACTGGGGCCTGATTGCTTAATTATTGTTCCATTTGACCACAAAACTTTCCTCTAGAAGGTCTTTTCTTTGTCCATGTGATCAGCAGTAAACTTGAGTGGAGCTTTAAGGTTCTGCTTCTAGAGGAAGAACTTCCTTCTTCATGGATCCTCTCAGCTCATGTTGATGTAAAACCCATGCTGTTATTGTTGTCATTGTGTCTTCTTAGCCATCGTTTTTATCCGTTATCATTTTACTCTATTTTATCTGTTGCTTGCTCTGTAAAGCACTTTGATTTGAAAGTGTTATATAAGTAAAGTTATTATTAAAACACTGTGGACACTGACAGCTGTGTTCCAGCAGCTAATCATTCATTCAGACCTACTTTTGATGATTCTTGGTTGACTCTTGACCATCCTGACCAATCGTCTCTCAGCAGCAGGTGATCGTTTGTGTTTTCTTCCTGATGGTGGCAGTAACACAACTGGACCATAAACTTTACATTTACAAACAAATGGTTTGCACAGATGATTTGGGGATCTGTAGCCACTTTTGACATATTCAAGTTAAAGTTTTCAGATGTTTGCTGAGCTCCTCAGACTTTCAAACTGCAGTGTTTGTGTTTGAGTCTAATAAGAGGATCGAGTGGGTTCCATTGAATTTTGGCTCAGAGGAGTCACCAGCTGTAGTTAATTATTGTCATCCGCAAAAAGTTGAGTCCACGAAGAAAATTGGATTAACACAACTTTCTACATCACCATAACTTATTATTTCAGTTGCTGTGTGTGTTTTTGACCGAGCAAATTTTGTCATGTATAGAAGATCTGTAGAAATCATTGGAAACCCTACACTGCCATAATATAAACATTATTTATAAGTGTACAGAAACTTTTGTCCACCACTGTATATTTAAAATGATTTTCCAGAGTTCCTACCTGCAGGCTGTAGGCCTCCAGTACCTCCTTCAGGTTGAAGGTGAAGCGGTACGAACCCAGCCTGGACTCCTCTGAGAAGGCTGGAGAGCTGGTAAACTTATAGAGGAAGCTGGGATGCATGGTGGCCTCATCCTCTGTGAGGTTGGAGAATTTCTGCTGCAGGAGCCTCGTCTCAGCTGACTTCACCTCCTCATGGTCCACAGCCAGACTCCACCACAGCAGGACGCCTTTGTGTGGGTCATTCAAGACTTTGTGTGGAACCCTGAAGCCTTCATCCTTCCTGATGCCCCTCAACCCTTGTCGCTCTGTGTCGTGTTTCAGACGAGTCACATGGAACTCTGGATTTGGTGAGTTTGGGATGTTTTCTTTGTAGAGGTACCTGTTTCTCAAATGTCGAGCTTCCTGCTTCAGATCATTCAGGTTTAAGTGCCGACCGCTGACAAAATGTTCAGTAAGTCTTCTCCAGTTCTTCCGTGTCTGCATTGGCACGTTCAGATGAGGATGTTGATCAAAAAGACAAATATAAAGTCTCTGCTGTGAGGAACATGTACTGATGCTCTGCTGTTTCGGCACGGAGTGTCTCATCTCCGCCAACACAAAGGTAATACAAACCACACCCAGTACAATACATTTCCATAAATTCTAACCTCTGGAAACAGAAGTGAAACTTAACGTAAACACACACATCACAGATTGTTTTGAATCTCTGTACAAAGTGGGATTCTTCGAAACACTTCAGAACAATGAAGATGATGCAGATTTCACAGTACAACACGTTTATGTTTTGCTGGCCACATGACAGTTCAGTTGCCTTTTGTTTTTTTCTTTGTGTCAGGTCTGCTGCTATAGCCTCCAGATAATGTTCTTCCTCTTCCTCCACCCTTTTTGTTTTCATTAGGTGTGCTTGCCACAAAGGCTGCGGCGACAGGTGTGGGAAATCAGCAATCAGCATCAGCAGAAGCATGAGCAGGTGGAGCTTTTCCTCAGGAAGAACAACCTGGACAGGAAGCTGCTGCTGGCCTTCTACAGCTCATCCATAGAGAACCTGCAGACGTTCTGTGTTTCCACCTGGTACAGGAGCTGCACTGAGGCAGACAGAGCGAGGCTTCAGAGGATTGTTGGCTGTCCTCTCCCCTCCCTCATGGACATCTACTCCACCTGGTGCCTCAACAGAGCTCAGAACATCATCAAGGACAGTTCACATCCAGGTTCTCAGCTGTTTGATCTGTTGCCTTCTGGAAGGCGCTACAGAAGCATTAAAGCGAGGACAGACGTAACCCTTTGATGCGTAGACCACATCAGGAGATACCCATTTTCCATTGGATTTGGGTCATTTTTGACCCAGTTTATCCATCAAAGGGTTAAAAACAGCTTCTTTCTGAGAGCCATCACCACCCTGAACTCTCATGTCTCACACCCAGCCAACAATGCAATGTGAAATGTGCAATATACACCACTGTCTCATTCACTATTTATATTCACTCTTATTTATACTGGGTATTTGTAAATAGACTGTTTGCACTATCTTTAAGATTCCTTCTGCACTGAGTAGGAGAAGCTCTCCAATCCCGTTATACATTGTATAATGACAATAAAGCACATTCTATTCTGTTCTATTCAAATCAAATTTATTTATAAAGCACTTTAAAACAACCAGAGTTGACCAAAGTGCTGTACAGAAGAGTAAAACAATGATCAAAAGATAAAAATAATAAAACTAAGAAAGACAAAACAACTAGATAAAAATAACAGAACCAAAAGCAAAATACACAATAAAACATAAACAATAAGTAGACTAAATAGACTGGACTGCCCATTCCAGATAAAATATACGTGCACATGGAAACAACAAACCCATGTGGCGTGAAATACCAAAGAAAAGAGGTGGGTTTTAAGAAAGGTTTTATAATGAGACAGTGAGGAGGCCTGTCTGATGTACAGCAGCAGTTCATTCCACAGTTTTGAAGCTGCAACGGAAAACGTTCGATCCCCTCTGAGCTTCAGCCTTGGTTTGGGACCCTGAGGAGCATCTGGTCAGCTGACCTGAGAGATGGGCTCGGTGTATATGGGTGGAGAAGCTCAGAGAGGTATGGTAGGGCAAGACCAATTAAAGATTTAAAAACAAATAAAATAATTTTAAAATGAATTCTAAAATGGACGGGCAGCCAGTGGAGTGAAGCTAAAGTTGGTGAAATGAGCTCAAACTTTCTTGTGCCAGTTAAAAGACGTGCAGCGGCGTTCTGAACCAATTGGAGACGAGCGACTGAGGACCCACTAACCCCCATATACAGAGCATTGCAGTAATCCAGACGAGTGGTCACACAGGCATGGATCACTGTTTCAAAGTGCTGTCTCTGGAGAAAAGGTTTTATTTTGGCCAGCTGCCTTAACTGGAAGAAGCTTTTTTTCACCACAGCTTTAATCTGGTTGTCAAACTTACAGTTTTTCTCAGTCGCTTTGGTACATTTCTTGAATCATCCTCGACATTTGCAGAACAGAAAGTGCATTTCTCAAAACAATTCGTACAAATAGCAAAACACCATGGATTACCTGCAAAAGCCAGTCTCTTGCTCAAAATCCTTAGTTCATCTGTCAAAAGTAAATATCTGTGTCAATGAACATGTCAGTGGCATCAGAATGACCAGTCCTGGTGTCATTGTGTGGATCAGACAGATTGCTGTGTCATGTTGTCATTATAACAGTGTTCTCTGGAGGGATGTTCTGATGTAAACTATGGCTAACGTTTTGATGAAAATTATTGTATATTGCAAGTTCCACCTTAGTGTTTGTGGGAGATTGACTGCAGGAGGCTGGACAAGATTCACATTTACACTTTTACTGTTTCTATTGTAATTTGTTGACTGATCACGTCAGATACAGAAAGGAAAACAATGCTGCATAGCACAAAGAAAAAACAAAATAACAAAAGTAGAAATGTGAACATAGGACAATCTCCTGAGGGAAAACTGTACATGCAGTGCTGTAGGAATTCCAGTGCAGTCTTCCTACACCTCCTGATGTTCCTGTCTGTTGGGACACAAATTCTCATCCACATCATGAATATCTTCTACTGCGTCTTTGAGCGATTTCAGAAAACTCTAACCCGTCACACATCTCCCTTTGTAGAGAAATGCAACATTCACCTGGGAGCAATTTACCAATTCAGGACAGATTTAGGAAAAAAGTCTAATGGAAATGTATAGAAACATCCTTGACATATTCTGACAACTTGTTCAACCATTTTGCATGTAAAGACTGATGTGATGAACTAATGCCTAAATGTTGTGGAGGGTGAGACTATTCAACAGAGACCCATGATGATACATTTTGATCAACATGACATAAGCAGTTGATAATGTAGGAAACAGCAGAGAATTGTACAGAATCATTTGCATGGATGAACCAAAGCATTTGCAACTTATTCAAAGAAATGAGAAACTGATTTTTTGATGTGCACAAGTGACACAATGATGTGAAGATTGAACAAGTAGTTTTGAGAATTTCAATTTTGTTCTGAGAAATGAACCAAAGCGACTGAGAAAAACTGTAAGATCGGCGTCCACTTTTACCCCTAGATTACTAACCATAGGTTTGCCGTGCTGTGCCAAGGAACCCAGATCAATTGGGTGGAGGGTCACAGAGGTGTCACCTAACACCATCTCTTCAGTCTTTTTCTCACTAAAATTGAGAAAGTTCAGAGACATCCAGGCCTTGAGGTTGTCCAAGCAATTTAACAGTGGCTTGAGGGGAAATGAATCAGCCTTGTTGAGGGGGACATAGATCTGGCTGTCATCAGCAGTGGAATGAAATGCCATGCTTCCCAAGAATGAAACCAAGTGGGAGAAGGTATAAAGTAAATAAAAGAGGGCCCAGCGCCGAACCCTGTGGGACCCCACATGAGAGAGGAGCATTGAAGGACACAGAGTCACCAAGGCTAACACAGAATGTCCGATATGACAGGCAGGACCTGAACCATTTCAGAGCCACTGATGCCCATCCACTGCTCCAGACGAGCAACCAGGATGTCATGATCCACTGTATCAAATGCTGCAGTTAAATCTAAAAGCATAAGGATTACGCAGTGACCACAGTCAGTAGCTAAGAAAATGTCATTAAACTCTTAAAAGGGCCGACTCTGTGCTATGCTATCTTTTAAAACCAGATTGGAAAATCTCAAGAACATTTTGTTCATTTAAAAAGTGCATGAGCTGGGAGTAAACAATCTTCTGTAAGATTTTGGAGAGGATCCAGTCCAGGTTTTTTAATCAAGGGTTGCACAACTGCATGTTTAAAATTTACAAGGACCACACCAGAGGACAGACTGCTGTTAATGATGTTGTGCAAATGTGGCCCAACTGCAGGGAAAACCTCCTTGAAGAGTCAAGGAGGAACAGGATCATTGGGTGAACCTGATGGCTTTATATGACCTACAGTCTCTTGCACTAAAGGCAGGATCACAGGCTCAAATACTGTATCTCTGTAGTCACGGGTTAGTATTTCTTTGAAGACATGTATTCTTGTCTAAGAAGTAGTAGTCACTCTTATTATCTTGTTAATTCTTAGGTTTGTACAGTTCTGAGTACAGTGATCTCTCACTATATGGTGGTTCACTTCTCACGGTGTCGCAGATTTTTAAGTTGGGTTTGGTACCACGGATGTTTTACGATTTCACGGAATTCTGTAGTATACATATTTTTTCTGCATTTCTTAATGTGGCAAATTGCATTGAAAAATAACATTGGACAACAGATGACTTTTTTATTCATTGTGTAATTATCAGGTGATTTTATTTTGTCATAGACTACAATAGAAATGTGGCAGCAAGTTATCAAACTCACTACACTTCACACGCACTGTCCTGACAATATTACACTTAACCAAACTAACTAGGCTGACTAAACCACAAAAACACAATAAAACACAAACATTACTAACACTGGAACACTGACGTAAACCACAATAATGACATTTAAACCCTCAGCAACCTGAACTCCCATGGTGCATTGCAGCACAACAGTTCAGTCATAGCGACCAGCATACAGCGCTGGGCTCTGATTGGCTCAGAGACCGTAGTCAGTCTCCTCCGTCTCCCCTGAGTATAGCATATGGTATAGCAGCATTCAGTATCTGGTATTGTCCGTCTCACACAGACGTCTGATCGCTGCATAGTGTTGCTCTGCGGTGATGTTCAGTGTGTGGGGAGGATTTATAAAGCCTTAAAATATATATCAACAAGAAAAACACTGAGAGCGCAATACTCCACCAAGACTGTTCATTCTCTGACCTGGTGCTGAACACAGGCGTGTGTTATGCATGTGTGCATGAATCACGTGACCTAAATATGTAGCGGGACTCAAACACCCCCATAATTTAATCAATCAATCAGTTGTTCCTTGTATCAAGTCCAATAAGTTGGCAACGGTAGATTTGCAGTAGGATCACATGATCATCAGCGCGTTTACTTGTTGTCATGGTTACAGTGACATTGTGCCGGCCACTATATCTTGCAATGGGAAATCTTTAACAAATCTGTGGATCCAGACTATAAGCCGCATCACTGCCAAAATCTAACCACTTGGTCCTTGTCTCGTTTCTGACCTTCCCTGAAAATTTCATCCAAATCCGTCGGCCCATTTTTGAGTAATGTTGCACAGGACAGACAGATTCACAGAGAAACGTAGCTGATCATCACATAACTCTGCCGCGATCCTTGGCGGAGCATTAACAAATATTGTAGCATCGGATTTGTGTATGACTGTGTTCATTTGCATTTATTTTATTTTGTTTATATTTTGGTGTTCACTTATGTTTGCCTTGGATCTTTTTTCGTTGATTATTTGGTCAGATATTTCATTGTTTTGTGTTTGCTTATTGCCCTGCTCAATTTAAATGTGGTACAGTGGGAGTACAGGGCTGGAGATAATATGCAGTTTTTATTACCTCTGACAAGTCGGAGTTTATGTTTGTGGCGGCGTTGGTTTGTCTGTTTGTTTGTCTGTTAGCAACATTACCCAAACATGTATTTATGGATTTGGATGAAATTTTCAAGGAAGGTCACAAATGACACAAGGACCAAGTGATTCGATTTTGTCAGTGATGTGCAGAGTCTGATAGAGTCGGGATCCAAGAATTTTTTAAAGATGTCTTTATCATTTCGAGATAACGGGACCGTCCTAACAGTAATTATCAGGTGAACTCTACTTTAGTTGCCTCCTGATGATCACATGATAGTGATCCTATGAAAAATCGACAGATTTAAAGGGATTTATCCGCTAGAAATGATACAAGGAATGCGCAGCCTTGGTGGAGATCTGTGCTCTCTGAGTGCTTTTCTAGTCTCATGAATGGAAATACAGAAAAAACACAATAAAACCTGTGGTTAAAGATACTCCATCTATGGAGTAAATCAGTGCATAAAAAAGAGATTTTTCTTCAATCTGTATTCACACCATCAACATCTATAATCTTCCTTTTTCTGGCTCTGTCCTGGACAGAGTAGAACTTCCCTCTATTTGCAACGACCATCTTTTCCACTTCCCTCAGCAAATGATAGCCCTGCAAGGAGTTGCTGGAGTTGATGTTGAGGTGGTAGTATCTGTCTTCCACTCTCTGGGGCAGGATCTCCTTCAGCTTGGCTTTAGCTGCAGCCAGCTGATCCTCAGAGACTCGGCGTTGGTAGGTGAGGACTATGTAGGTGAACCACCAGACGTTCTCTCCAAAGATCTCCTCCATCTGCCTCATGGTGTCTTGTTCTTCATCCATTTGGGGCCCCACCTTGATGACCAGCAGGAAGGCGTGGGGCCCCGGGGCCAACATGTCGACACATCTCCTGATCTCCGTCTTCACTTCAGGTGTTTCTGAGAATCCAGGAGTCACGACGACGGTCACCTTCCATTTGGACACCTCCTTCATCTGCAGACAGCACTGAGCGTTCCCTGAGGAGAAGAAACACAGTTTTCATGTTTTTAAATGGTAAATGGTTTGTACATATATAGCACCTTCTACCTTAGTGGTGCTCAAAGCTCTAAACAATGTGTTTCTCGTTCACACATTCACACACCAAAGTCGACAGAACTTCCATGCAAGGTGCTGTCTGCCATCAGAAGTAACTTGCTATCAAGAGGAGCAAGTTGTTGGAAGATACATTCAGCACAGTGAAACATTTTTGTAAAGTTCATGCACAGATTTCTGTGTTTAGGTCTTCTCACCTGCCCCTTTTTTAATATTAACCTTATTTCCATATTGACTGAGGGTGTGGCTCATTTGTTTGCACCTGGCTGATCACACACAGCTGCAGTTCACCTCATCAGGCACTATGTTAAACCCTGACTCTTTTTGTTGTCCAGAGCCACATTGTTCTGTGATTTCAGTACTTTCACAGTGACTCTCCAGCCCTCACCTGTCAAGCAGTTGAGTATTACTCTCTACCAGGGGTGAAAGTAGTTTTCAATTCTTGCCGGTACTATTACCAAAACCCTCATCTCGCTCTTAACATCTTAACATCGTGGCCTGGAGTGCATCCCTGTTTCCCATGCTGGGCATACAACCATTCATTTCTGCTTTTAAATTGTTCATATTGACCCTTTGTCCAAATGGAAGGATGCAGGAGGCGTAGCATCATCATCACCTCTGCTTTTTTCTGGGGATCCTGCAACTGCTTCTTTCTCCTGACATGGTGCCTCCTCACCCTGACTCTCAGCTTGCTCTACATCTTCATCACTGGATGTTTTTCAGATTTTTTGTGGTAACGCATCTTCAGTGTCCCTGTCTTTTCTTTTAAACATAGAGGTTATTTTCTTCTGCATTATTACTTTGACAAAAAAAAATAAATAAATCTTGACTGTTTTGTAGTGCTCCTCTCCATTTTTATTTAAAATATCTATCTGTCGATGATAACCGTTGTAAATCCTGTTGAAAGTTTTTCAGCCAATCACAAGAACATGTGGAATTTCAGGTGTAATTTATTTGCTCGCCCCGACCCGGCGCTTGTTGACGTCTATTGACTAGTTGTGGAAAATGTCCCAGTGCAGTACATCAAGCACACCTATTTGCTATTGGCTGCTATTGGCCATAGCAATCGCTGTGTTACGGAAGTAGATGCGCATGCGCACTCACATACTGCTGAGTGAACTCTGGTTGATAGCAGGCAGCCAGGTGGCGTACCTGTGGAAGAGCGGCGTACCGCCACCGGATCTTTTCCCGGTACTGCGTACCGCCACCAGAACTTTTGCTGGTACGCAGTACCGGACCGTACCGGCTTACTTTCACCCCTGCTCTCTACATGATCTACTGTTACATCATCTTGTTTACAACTCTTCTGATCCATTGTGTTTCCATGAATAGAGCTTATTCAGCTCACCTTTGCATCAGTGTTTCACCTGTTCAAGCCTTCACTTCAACACTGAACTTTACTTTTGTTGTCAAGTGGCAACTGCCCTGAATCATTTCTACAATTTCATTTATCCATCTGAGAATCACTCACCTCTTGTAAGGTCCCTCCATATGGTTCCCCACCACTGACCAAGCCTTCACCCAATTCCAAGTTCCTGTACTTTCTCACCCAGATCCCTGCAAACAGTTCATAGTCTGACACTGGAGTCAGGGATGTCTTTTCTCAACACTGTTCTGGTGATCACAAGCTGTTCCTTCTTTTCTGATTAGTTTGTTGTCTGCAGACAGGAACTACAGCATCAGGACAGAACTACTAGCTGTGATCCTGGTCCTCCAGGAATGGAAGCATTGGCTGGAGGGCTCAATGCATCCCTTTATGTCCTGGACCAACCACAAAACCTTTCATATCTATAAAATGCTTCCTGGCTCAGGTCTCATCAGGCTCAGTGGGCTTCGTTCCTGTTGGTTTAATTTCACCTTCATCTACCACCCAGGGACATGAAGCTAATCGCCTCATCGCCCATTCGCATCTTCTGAGAAACACTCGAGGGTGAAAACCATTAACTCCTCCTCCTGTGTGATGGGAGCATCCAGGTGGGAGATCAAGCAGGTGGTCTTAGAGGCATAACGTGACCGTCCACTCCATGAAAACTGTCCATCAGATCGCCTCATTGTTCCAGTGTCTGAACCACACCACCCCTGGTCCCACATTACTGGTCTACCTCCCTCTGTTTGTTTGTTTGTTTGTTTGTTTGTTTGTTTGTTTATTTCATTCATTCACCAAAAACAAATGTAACATAAATACATGTACAAAAAAGAAAAATATTTAAATGAAATGGTGGCAGAAGGAAGTAAAATACTTATAAAGTCTGCCCCCTATCAACATAAAATCATTGACAAGTCATTGTCAAATTACGCTGTTGAACACGGCCATCTTTCAATAAATTCAGCAAAACCATAAAGCAAGTGTGCTGCGACACAGCAGTGTCATATTTTTTCAGTAATGAAGCGTTTAGACCTATCTTAAGAATAAAAATGGACTTGGAAGCTCCCTCTGAAGGTAACACCACAATCCTCACTTTCATAGATAGAAGCAACACCTTCAACTAGAAGCACAGACTGCACTTACTTGAACTGGCTTGCAGGTTGTCAACAGCAATATTTACAATTATCTTTGATAATATTTACCAGATTTATAGTCATCCCATATTACCTGACGATGAACTGGCAGCAGCACCACCAGTACTGAAGGCGTCTCTTCCCAGTATGATGTTTCCACTGGAGCTCTTCCCTGATCCAGTCCTCCCAACAAGAACCAGTCTGAGGTCTGGCACAGAGACACAAAAAATCAAATCTGGTGGTAAAAACTGTGATAATTCCTTTCTTTTCTGCCGTTCATGCCAACTTGTCAACTATTTTGCCTCTGTTGTAGAGATTCAAGGAAATGAGGACAAAACTGAATCTCAATTCAAGCTCCAAAATGGCTTGAAATTTACATAAAATGATTGAAATATCTTTTTTGCCAAAATAAGTCCAAGCTTGTCCAACATATCTAAAAACTTGCCCAAATATATCAAAACAATAACAAAAACTTGTCAAAAATGACTTGGAACTTGTACGGAATGACTAAAAACTTGCACAGTGACGTGAAACATTTTTTTTCCAAATTACCTCAAAATTAGTCTAGAATGATTCAAAGATTTTCCGAAATTAATCAAAAAAACTCAAAAATTTGCTAAAAAAAAATCTAAAATGACTTTAATATTGTTCAGAATGACTGTAAATAATGTAATAATAAAATGACTGCACATACAGTTGATGAACAATGAATATAATCTAACAATGTGTTCCAGATTAGCTAGCTGCTCAGCCATGTCATCGTCCTAAATAATTTTAGTGATGAATGAGCCGTTAGCTTGTTGACGTCGACATCTCTGTTGTCATGGTTACTCACTGTACATAAACTTCAAAATACTAAGTTGGTTTCTGTTTTTAGGAATTAATGGATGATATTTTCAGCCACAGTTTATCAAATTTTTGTCTCTTTCTGTTTGTACCTGTTTGTTGTTTCGATGTAAACTGCGTAATTCATTTTAAGACACCAACACCGAAGCAACAGCAGC
Source organism: Amphiprion clarkii (assembly GCA_027123335.1). Lineage (NCBI taxonomy): Eukaryota > Metazoa > Chordata > Actinopteri > Pomacentridae > Amphiprion > Amphiprion clarkii. The sequence continues at coordinate 4,274,579 of CM049581.1, read as the reverse complement.
TTCTTACTTTGTTCATAAAGTCCAAACGCAGCCGAACTGTAGTTTCTTGGCCTTTTCTGTCATTGTTCTGTCAATGGCTCACCTTTGGGTATTTGTGTATTTCGGCAAAATTCTACAATTCTACAATTTGATGGAGCTTTTATCCAAAGTGATAGTTAAGGACAAAGGACAAATTTAAAGACAGAAGGATTCTACAGCTGGAACAGAGTTTGTTAACTTGTTCCACCACTGGGGAACCACAGTAGAGAAGAGTCCAGCTATGGGCCTGCTCTGTTGTGGTGGTTGGATCAGGAGCCTTTTGGTGGCTGAGTGTAGTGAGCAGGAGGAAGTGGAGACCTGAATGAGAGAGTTCAGGTGGGAGGGAGCTGGGGTTTTTTGTAGTTTTGAATAGAGGGCTAGAGTTCTGAATTTTATGCGGGCAGCAACTGGAAGCCAGTGAAGTGATCTGAACAGCAGGGTAATGTGCTGTTTTTGACTGGTTGACAACCAGACGTGCTGCTGTGTTCTGGATCATCTGCAGAGATTTGATCATCCATGTGGGGAAGCCTGCCACTAAGGAGTTACAGTGGTTGATGTATGATATTACAAGAGCCTGGACCAGGATTTGAGCTGCATGTCCAGACAGGAAGGGTCTGATCTTCCTGATGTTGTACAGGGAGAATCAACATGACGATGTTTCGTTTAGTTTAGTTTAGTTGGTCATCAATCATGACACCCACGTTTCTGGCAGACTTTGTAGGTTTGAGTTGGGTTCATTCAAGCTGGATGTTGATTTCTCGTTGTATAGAGTGACTGACTGGGATGACAAGGAGCTCAGTTTTGAAGAGATTGAGTTGAAGGTGGCGTTTTTTTCATCCATGTCAAGATTTCGGCAAGGCATGATGAGATCCGAGCAGAGACAGTGCGGTCGTCTGGGGGGAATGGCAGGAAGAACTGGGTATCATCAGCATAGCAATGGTGTGAGAAACCATAGGAGAGGATTATTGCACCAAGTGAGGTTGTATATATTGAGAAGAAGAGAGGACTGAGCACTGATCCTTGAGGAACACCTGTGGATAGATTGTGCAATTCAGACACTTCTCCCCTCCAAGATACTCTGAAGTATCTTCCTGAGAGGTAGAATATGAACCAGCAGAGAACTGATCCTGGGATGTCAAGCTCAGTAAATGTGGAGAGGAGGATTCGATAGTTAAACGTGTCCAAAGTAGCTGACAGATCTAATAGCAATAGAGCTAAAGACTGTCCAGCAGCTCTAACAGAACGCAGTGATTCTGTTACCAATAGGAGTGCAGTCCCGGTGGAGCGACCCTGTTTAAAACCAGACTGATTCAGGTCAAACAGGTTGTTTTTAGAGAGGAAAGCAGAGACTTGGTTGAAGATGGTTTGCTTGAGTATTTTAGACAGGAAGGGTAGGAATGAAACTAGTCAGTAGTTTTCAACCGGGGCAGGATCGAGTGTAGTTTTCTTGAGTATTGGAGTGACTCAAGGTTGCTTAAATGCAGCAGGGAACACATCTGTAGCAAGTGAGGAGTTAATGATGTATGTTACTGCAGGGTTAAGTGCTGGGAAATGGTTTGTAAGAGGTGGGATGGTATGGGATCCAGTGGATAGGTAGTGGGATGAGAGTCCAGCAATAATTTAGAGACTTCCTCCTCAGTTAGAGGGGAGAATGAGGACAGTGTGGCTCTGTTAGCTGGTGGGTGGAGCTGAGTTGGTCAGACTCAGATAACTGCTTACTGATTGCAGAGACTTTGTCCGTGAAGAACGAGGCGAGCAGAGTGGACGGTTGGGGAGGAGGTGGGTGGAGGAGTGAGTTAAAAGCAAAGAATATTTTTTGAGCATCTGATGTGCTACAGATCTTGTGCTGATAGAACTTGGTCTTCGCAGTTTGAAAACTGGAGGAGAATCATGTCAGTAGATTCAGAGTCACTGAGGTCGATGGGCAAGATCTCTGTATTTATGGCATTTTCTCTCGGCTACCCTGAGTCCCGCCCTTTGTTTTCTGGTGACTTCAGTGAGCCATGGACAAGGAGGGGAGATATGAGCAGGCAAAAGCAGGTTCATACTGTGAACAGGACCATGTTTAATGGCAGCCTGATCAAGAAAAAGCTGGTGATTGTGAAGTCAGTTCAGCTCAGTGAGTTGCAGCTGTGATACCTGTGAAACGCTGCTGTAGTGAACACTCCTTGTCCAGTGGGGAGTCATAGTCCAGCCACAGATCTTTAACTTGCTTTTCAGCGTCTTCGAAACTATCAAATGTCCCGATCGCTGCTGCACCTTTATAGCAGAACTTGAGGTTCTTTCTCAGTTGATCAGCATCAAACTTCAGCACCTGAAAAAGAAATAAAGCAAAACTAAACAGGCAAATATTTATAAAACATCACTTATTGAAACTCTGAGTACCAGTAAAGCTGCAACGAAGAGTCGATGTACAGGAACTTTTAATACAAAGTTACTGAACAGTTCATGATTCCAGCAGCTCAAATTAACTTTTCTTTTTAATGACGCCTTCTGATGTCACTGGACAAAACAGACATTGCAAATAAAAAAAAGTTACAACATTTTTCAAAAAGTGAGTACAATTTTTAGACTTGACTTTTTTGACAACTGAGGCTGCATTAAAGGCTTCAGCAGAATAAGCAGTGAAGATACCTGTTTGTCCACATGCAGGGCGATGGCGACATGATCCCAAATATAAAACACTACAGAATAACACTGCTGAGCATCCATCTGGTTTTCTCTAGGTCTCTCCACCAGCTCATACCTGACAAGAAAGCCAAACAGCAACAAACAGAAATATTATAATCAACTACACAACTCAAGTGATGACAGTTTTCACAAAGTGAGAACATTCTCCTATCATTCATGTCCTGATTGTGACTTTTATCTCTTTGTAGGTCTCACCTGTGTTCACTACTCATGGCGTATGGCCTCCAGATGAAGTGGTCGTCTTTGTAAACACAGACAGCATTCGGGTTGTCAATCAGCAGAGGAAACTTGGAGAAGAGCTCCTGATTGGCTGGACTGTGGACCAACACAGTATGCTGAACTTCCTGTTTGTGCAGGACAGTTTCATAGACCCTCATGACCGGCTGATCTCCAGAACAAAACTGAAACAACAACAACAGAGGTTTTACTGGCGATAACACCTCAAAAACACCTACATTAATGTTGATTTTATAATGACAATATTTAATATATATTTTTAAAAACCACAAATGTTTTATGTGTAAATGAACCCTGACCTTGTCTGAAGTCAGAGTTCAATGCATATGTCAAACCTCCATGTCACTCTTTGCTAAAGCGAATGCCAACATGGGGACTAGATGTGATTTTTACCAACAAAACATGGCAGAAAAGCAAAAGAGAAAACACTGTATTCACGATGATTTGGCAGAAGAGTTCTTTTTTACGATAGTGAAAGAGAAATGTGTGTCTAATTTGCGGGGCGACTACTGCGACGGCCACGTGAACCGTTTGTTTGAGATTCTTTCATGCAAGTAGACATGACATGCATTACTGAGCAACCATTCAGTCTGGATGCTGGACAGGTGGAAAATTAAATCCAAACATTGCAAAATGGCCTCCACCTCAAGAAAGATATTTACAAAAACTTCAGAACTTGAAGTAGCTCTCTGTCAAAAAGGTTGGTGATTCCTGCTGGAAATGTACCAACAACACAGATTATCAGCCTTGATTGCAGATTATAACTGATCGCAGGACAGCTGACATTTTATGACCAACTGAACCTGTAGATACATTCATGAGCAAAAGTTTCCATAAGACCGTATGTATCATGACAGTCTTGAGTCTCCTATATATTAAAGTTGCTGCATGTGTGTTTGTGAGCCAGCAGATTTTGTCATATACAGCAGGTCTTTAATAAATCTGTAAAAGAACCGAAATGTATAATTGTTTTTTTTTGGGACAAAGACACGTGTTTCAATGATTCCATCAGAGAAAATTCAATTATAGGAGTCACTTGAAACTCAAGACTGCCATGGAACAGAAACTTTCATTAACATCTGTATTACAAATGATTTTCCAGAGTTCCTACCTGCTGGCTGTAGGCCTCCAGTACATCCTTCAGGTCCAAGGTGAAGCGGTACGAACCCAGCCTGGACTTCTCTGAGAAGGCTGGAGAGCTGGTAAACTTATAGAGGAAGCTGGGATGCATGGTGGCCTCATCCTCTGTGAGGTTGGAGAATTTCTGCTGCAGGAGCCTCGTCTCAGCTGACTTCACCTCCTCATGGCCCACAGCCAGACTCCACCACAGCAGGACGCCTTTGTGTGGATCATTCCAGCCTCCATGTGGAACCCTGAAGCCTTTGTCCCTCCTGATGCCCCTCAACCCGTCTTGATCTGTGTCGTGTTTCAGACGAGTCACATGGAACTCCGGCTTTGGTGAGTTTGGGATGTTTTCTTTGTTGAGGTACTGGTTTTCCAAATGTCGAGCTTCCTGCTTCAAATCATCCAGGTTTAAGTGTCGACCGCTGACAAAATGTTCATAACGTCCTCTCCTGTTTGTCCGTCTCTCCATTGGCATGTTCAGATGAGGATGTTGATCAAAAAGACAAATATAAAGTCTCTGCTGTGAGGAACATGTACTGATGCTCTGCTGCTTTGGGGAGGAAAGTCTTATCTTATCTTTAACCCATGTGTAATTCAAACCACACCCAGTAAAACACCCATCTGTAACAACCACCTTTTAAAACCAGCTAGGATTGACCCACGATTTACATCGTTGGAGAAGAAAGGCCTTGGCTGGCTGGGTGACTGATATGTTAACAATGTTTTTGCCAGTTTTGACCATTTGCGTCCTGCATTCAATTTGAATAGCTCAAACTTTTTTTGATACTTTCAGCTCTGTGATTTTGCTAAGACCTACTCGCCGGCATTCCCTCAAGTTCCCAATCTAGTGGCATTGATCTGGTACTCAAGGCAAGAGTCTTGCCCAAAGGTCAGGTTTCCTTCCTTTATGACCTCATGTTCACAACTAATGAGTGCGTGATAAATAAGATCAAGGCTGATTGGGAAATCGAACTGCAAACCAACCTGTCTGAGGATTTCTGGATAAAAGCTCTGGGACCAGTTAATTTTTCTTCTGGCAGTGCTAGGCTTTCTCTCATTCAGTTTAAAGTGCTCCACAGACTTCATTATAGCAAACATAAACTCTCCAGAATATTTCCAAACACAACTGATGAATGTTGTAGTAGATGTTCCCAGGCTTTTTCCAACCTTACTCACATGTTTTGGTCTTGTTCTAAATTAGCTCATTTCTGGCAATCCTTTTTTAAATCCATCTCTGACATTTTAGGTTTAAACATCAATCCATCCCCCCATACAGTCATCTTCGGTGGGCCACCTGACAATCTGGCCACCTCGACCACTCAGGACAATGTTGTTGCCTTTGCCTCTTTGATTGCCCGCAGGAGAATCCTTCTCTTATGGAAATCTTGACAACCACCATCCTTCAAAGCATGGCTGCACAATATCTTATATCTCCTTAAGTTGGAGAAAATTCAGTTCACTCTTAGAGGGTGCTCTGACAGGTTTTATGTTCACTGGAGAACTTTGCTTCAATATTTTGAGAAGCTTTCACCTGATGAGGTATTATAGTAGTGCATCATTGCCAGCTGATACTGATCCTCTCCTCTCATGCCTGTCCAACCGCCCAGTTACTTGTGCACTATACACATAATAACATTCATTCCTGTTCAGCTTTTATTTTTTATTATCATTTTTTATTTTTTTAAATTTATTTTTAAACTACTCTCAAATGTACTTTCATGTTTCTCGCTTATTAATTCAATTATCGTAATTTATGTTTGAGAATTGTCCACTCTTACACTTGATTTTTGTCTTTAAACTAAAAGATCTGATTGTTGGTCTGGGAGGGTTGTTTATAGAGAGAAGTTATACTGGGTCTTTTTTGAACCGTTTTGTGGGGAAAAAATGTTGACTGCATCCCAATTGCACTGTATGTCTGAATTTGCTTAATAAAAATATGTTTTTAAAAAAAAAAAAAAAAAAAAAAAAAACACACCCAGTAGAACAAATTTCAAAGTTCAGCGCCTCTGGAAACAGAAGGGAAACTTAAAGTGAACACACACAACAGATCGTTTTAATTCTGTGTAGGATTCTTTTAAATACTTTAAAACAATGAAGATGTTCCTGATTTCACAGTACAACATGTTTATGTTTTGCTGGCCACATGGCAGTTCAGTTGTCTTTTGTTGTTTTGTTTCTTTGTACTTATTTGTCCATTTGTCTATTTGTAGTAATTTTTGTCGATTTGTGGTTGTTTTTGGGTGTCTTGGTAGTAAGTTAGTGTCTGTTTGGGGTTACTTTGTGTTTCTTTGTAGTTATTTGTGTTTGCTTGTAGTAATTTAGTGTCTCTTTGTGTTGATTTTGTGTCTCTTTGTGGTTATTTGGTGTCTCTTGGCAGTTATTTTCAACACTTGCAAAGGAGGAAGCTGGTATCAAAACTGAAACCTTATTTCTTGAAGACACAAACTGAGCCACAGCAACCAATTTGAATCTGAATCTGAAACATGCTCTGGGTTCTCCACATACATCTTTCTGCTGTTAAGCTGAAGTATCACTAGATGGCGTTCAAAGACCACAAATGTCTGAGACAGCATTACTTAATGGTCTAATCGATTGACAAAACATAAGGTCATGAGTCAAACAAATGAAAAACATCATTTAACACCCCTTGAAGAAATTTAATATTCATGTAGACACAAAATTTGGAGGAAAAAAAACATCAACTTTATACATTTTTCTGACTGACAAAGGCTGTTAGTATGACTTTAACATTGTAAAGGCACTCATTAAACACAAATACCACACAGTCTTGTTCAAATGCCCTTTAAACAGTACTTTTGTCCGTGTCCGAAATCGAATTACCTGCATCCTAAAAGAACATTTCAGAGTCTACTGATCAGGCTATAACCAGAAACACTATAGATGACAGCCTTCATATTCTGTTGAAACTATAAGTGTGTTTACATTGATAATTCAGTGACAAATATTTAAAGCTAAGCATTTATACCCAATATAAAGCCATACATTAAAATATCAAAGCCTTGGGAGTATTTTAAGCCTTCAATGGAGTCTGTAGGTGAATGAATGTCAGAGCAGTAAACTGTTAAAGTCAAGTTTATTCAATTAAAGTTCAAATTGTTCTCCCATTTATTTTAAAAATTCATGAAAACAACAATATAAAATCAATAATTACACATAACAGCACAGGAATTCATAGCACACATCTCCTTAATGTGATTTACATTTAGTTTTGGAGCCATGTTTCGTACGAATTCCATATCTGCAGCTTGGACAGTTCAATATTGAAAAGTTGGTACAGACGCCATGATCTTATGATTTCAGGGAAACCACTCTGCCAGCTGATCCACAGTCACTGCAAGCTGTAGAAAAGCTGTAAGTAGTAATTAAAATTAGCTTGTAATGCTAGCATTAGTTTACATGAACATGCTAACATTAGCTAGGCCACTACAAATTCAGATACAACCAGTTTACTTGGTTATTAGTGAGAAGTTTCACCTGTTTTATCTAGAAATGTCAATTTGCTTGTTAAAAATGTGAGTCGAACTTGAGAAATTTAGCTTTCCGTACCAATAAAACAGTACCGATAAAAATTATGGTGGAATTAGCCAGATAACGTACATTTTACCTCACTGTGTCCTGTTTTGAAAGTCAAAGTCAGCTTTATTGTCAATTCTTCAATATGTACATGACATACCAAGAATCAAAATTTTGTTACTCTCTCTTTGTGCAACTGTAGACATTAAATAAACACTTAGAAAATAAGATACTAAGAAAAAAAGATATTAGGGAGAGTGAGAAGCCGCTGCGTCTGCACGCACCGCCATCTTGGATCATTTTTATAAGCCTTTTCTTTTTTGATTCATTGTTTGATTAATATTGCTTTATATTGTGACATTATTTATTTTTTGTTTCATTTATAAGCATGTTTCTTCTTCTTTTTTATTATTATTTTATTTATTCATCTTTATATTTCCACTTATATTTGCTGAGTCTTTTATAGATTTATTTTTGCAGTTTGGCACTCTCACTACTCCGTAGTCCTGTGTTAGTTTAACAGAACACAAATATTAATACTCTGTTTGTCCCTGAGTTGATTTCCTCAGCACTCAGATATAATGAATGTTTAACAGATTCATGCCATCGTCCTTTAATGGTCTCTCATTTAATGAAGCTGCATCCCATGTTAAATGTACCACACAGTAACTGTTAAACTGAAGCTTGACTTTAAAAATATTGTGTTGCAATAACTACAAATGCAGATAATAGATATAGAAAAAATAAATAGAAAAAAAATGCTGACATGAACGTAGATAAACAGATGTATCAGTGGAATGACTATTAATGGAGAATAATTTGAGAATTGAAACAGTTATCTTCTCCAGAACCCTGGACTTTGTTTGATTGTGTGAAATAGGGCTTTTGGGCTATATACAGTTGTTATAAATGATAGTAGAAAGTTAATTTGCTGTTGCAGCTTTTACTGAACACCTGTAAAGTACCAGATGACTTTCAGAATACAAAGCTTGTAACCCGTCTATTGTCCGTTTGTGTTTAGCTTTTCATCAATGGCTGCCGAAGAGCGTGGATGTGGTCTTGTGGTCTGTAAACCAAAGCTGAGGTTTAGCTCTTGGTTTTCTCACTCTCAGTGGTGCGACAGGGTCCAGGATATGTCCACAGGTTGAGTTAAAGTCACAGATTAATTGTTGAGGGTTTGATTGAAGGGGTTCTGCTTTGGGAGTCTGAAGGTATCTTGAGAAGGTGTGGGTAGTTGGATCTGAGAGCTGCAACTCCTCTACTTCCAAGTCAATGATTGTCATCCCGATGTAAAAACCAAATCCAAACCGCGGTCATTGTTGTGAGTAGGGCTGTGTGAAATTTAAAGCGTCCATAGTGCTACAAAATTCACCAGCAATGGCTTTGGAGTCTGGAAGTTCAAATCTCCACAAGTTAAAGTCACGTCAAAGTTTAAAACAATTGATGATAAAAACTTGTAATTTGGTGGCCAAAGATCCAAATGCTGGCTATATTCATCACGTTCCAATCAGGTTTCAGTCAAAAATAAAATGTTCAGGGCGGTGGTGGAGATGAAATTATTAAGACTAAAGGTCTTAGTAGAAGCAGAACTTACATTTAGAAACACCGCTTTAATGAAAGTTACTTCGTGAAAGTGTTGTTGCTGGAGGAGGACAGCAGGGGGCGCCAGGGCTGGAAACTGTAGAAGAAGAGGACCAAAGTGTAAACAGTCAGCCACATCCACTAGACCATACAGTGCGCTTCATATTAGCAGCTAGCTTGTATGAGCCACGCTCGTTTAGATAGACTCCGTTTGGAGCAAATAAATACCAGCGTTTCCAGAACACATCAAAATTGTCAATGTATTCTAAACGCTGGCTCTTGCAGATCTGCTGGAGCCAGGTGTGGAGGCTGAAGGTTCTGGAGAACCGACAACTGCCACAATTCAGGGCGGGAATGGGACCTGAGATAAACACATCTTTGCTGCATTTTTTTAAAAAGTCAAAAAGTTTGATGAAGTCGTTTTTGGTGTCCTCCAACTGTTGATTGACGATGTCAGATCCTCCCACGTGGATGATGACTCTCTGGATGGATAGGAGGAAAGGCAGCAGATCCTGGAGTTTATTGTGTATAACGGAGACCGTGGCGCCTGGGAAACTGTGTATTTCTGCCTCCGAGAAAGGAATGTTGCTAATGATTGCGTCGCCAAGAATCAGAGTGGTGGGAGGGAAACGAAGACTGGATGATGGAGATTTTTTGCCTTGCGGCCATGTAATCAACATGCGGCGGTCAGAGGACAACCTGCCTCGTCGTCTGGTCGGCCGGTGCCCATGGCCCCTCAGCGAGAAGACCTGCCCTCCATTTGTTATAACCATCTTGGCCACAGCATCCAGCAGATCCCAGACTTGCTTGTAGTTACTAAGGTTGCATTTGAGGATGTAGCATCTGTCTTCCACTCTACCGTTAAGGATTCTCTGCAACTTGGTTTTGGTTCTGTTCAGGAGAAACTCCGACTGGTTGTCGTAGATTAGGACTACGAAGGTGAACCACCAGACATTCTTTCCAAAGATCTCCTCCATCTGCCTCATGGTGTCTTGTTCTTCATCCATTTGGGGCCCCACCTTGATGACCAGCAGGAAGGCGTGGGGCCCCGGGGCCAACAGATCGATGCATTCGGAGATCTCTGTCCTCACTTCAGGTATTTCTGAGAGTCCAGGAGTGTCGACGATGGTCACCTCCCAGTCGAACACCTTCTCGTTCTGCAGACAGCACTGAGCGTTCCCTGAGGAGAAGAAACACAGTTTACATAAAAATTTAAATGTAATTCAGTCCCTCCAGGAATTCGCGATGTTGCGATAGCACCAATTCATGCGAATTCAACCACTCTCCACGAATTCTGCGCAACCTTGCAATTTTGTCCAATCACCGCAACTTTTCTGCAGTTTTGGCCAGCCTCCCGTGAGTTCCACCAATCATAACAGTCTCCGGTGCAAACGTAATGCACGTACGTCACCGAATTCACTTCCTTGTTTTTGGTTTGAAGATGCAGACGCGTGCGATACTAATGTCTCTTGTTTGCCAGCAAAAAATACTGCTGAAGACTGAGCAAAACAATTAACTCCCTGATGTTCTTCACCAAAGCGGAGGTAAACTGTTTTACACCCGTGCAATATTGTGGTGAAATGTGGAGAAAAAAAAAATCCTCGATTGATAAACTTTTCCACCGTGAAACATATTCGGGGAACGGTTGAAACGAGTGGACCACAGACCAGACAAATCACCGTGATGGAATCTGTTGCATCCAGATCTGTTGGAGCTCTGAAACAATGAAGGTAAGTTAGATTAATTATTCTGCCAAGGAACACGGCGGACTTACGTGACGATAAGTGAATCATTCCTCTGTTAACAACATTACTCAAAAACAGACAAACGGATTTGGATGAAATTTTCAGGGAAGGTCAGAAATGACACAAGGACCAAGTGATTAGATTTGGGCAGTGATGCAGCTTATAGTCTGGATCCACGGATTTGTTAAGGATTTCCCATTGAGATAGCGGCACGGCGTCTGATAGCGGCACGGTAACCATGACAACAAGTGAACGCTACCTCAGCAGCCTGCTGACCATCACATCATTGCGATCCTACTACAAATCCACCGTAGTGGACGTATCAGAAATGATACAAGTAACAACTGATTAAATTGCGGGGGTGTTTCTGAACCCATCAATTCTCGCCGCCTGCTACATATTTAGGTCACATGATTCGGTATGAACACATGCATAACACACACCTGTGTTCAGAGGAAGGTCAGGTAATGAACAGTTTTGGTGAAGTACTTCGCTCTCTGAGTGCTTTTCTTGTTAATTGACGTGACAAGCTGTGAGTGTGTGTGAACACGTGTGTGCCAGGAAGTGAAATTAACTTTTTAAGCCACTGACAGATATGTCCAAATGTGACTCATTCAATAGTAAATCATCATTTAGTGCCTTAAACCTACCAACCACTTCATGTTAAACCAGTATCTGGCTGCTGTTATTTCCCACCATGGTATGCCAGCTTTTGAGTAAATGATTGGAGTGTTAAAAAATAAATTTTGGAATAAATATTGTCAATTACAATGTTAAAACATGTTCTAAAAGCTGAAAAAAAAAATGCAAATGCAGCTTTATAGCAATTGTTATTGTCTCCAGCAATTTCATCACAACAAATACGCTTAAAACATCGCAACTCACATCGCAATTTTTTCGAAAAGCTGTCACGAATTCATGCATTTTCGGCTTCAACAATCTTGAAAAATGCCCACGAAATTCTGGAGGGACTGCTAATTGAATTCTCTGAACTCCAAGCAGTTTCTGGCTATTCTTTTATTTCTACTCTGTGGGTTCAGTTTTAACTGTATATAAACAGAACAACCATGAAAACTGTGAGAGAAGTCAGACATGTTTTCTGTGCAGAATTAAACAGTCAGAGTGCCATAAATCATAAATAAAAAAAAAGCTTCATTTCTATGAAATGTGGAATCAATAACATTTTTCCAAGCACACAAAGGAGGAATGGAGTAAATATCCAGTGTTACCTGCAGCAGCACCAGCAGGACTGAAGGCGTCTCTTCCCAGTATGATGTTTCCACTGGAGCTCTTCCCTGATCCAGTCCTCCCAACAAGAACCAGTCTGAGGTCTGGCACAGAGACACAAAATATCAAACACACTGCTGAAAGATCTCTTGGTCTAGTCGAGATTTAAGGAAACAGCCATGATAAATCACCACCTCATCGTGGTGGAGGGATTTGAAACAACAGCAGAGGTTCTACTGAAGGACTCATTCTTATTTTTGTGTCTTTTTGATGTGTTTTTCTCTATTTTTGTTGGTATTTTGTTGTTTTTTCTGTCAATTTTATGTCTTTTTGTTTGTGTTTTGTCTTTTGTTTTTTTCTGTTATTTTAGGTATATTTGTTGTTATTTTGTGTCTTTTCAAAGTTATTTGTGTTTCTTTGTAGTAATTATTGTTTCATTTATCATTTTATTATCTTGTCTGTTGTTTTATGTGTCATTTTGTTATTTTGCCTTTTGTTTTGTCTCTGTAGTTATTTTGTGTCGATTTGCAATTTTTTTGGAATCTTTTTGGAGTTATTTTATGTTGTTTTGTTGTTATTTTGTGTCTTTTGTTTTCGTTATTTTCTTGTTCGTTTGTGGTTTTTGGTTATTATTTTGTGTATCTTTGTAGTTACTTTAAGTCTTTCTGTTCTTATTTTGTCTCTGTAGTTACTTTGTGTCTATTTGTAGTTATTTTGAATCTTTTTGGAGTTATTTTAAGTTGTTTTGTTGTTATTTTGTGTCTTTTGCTTTTGTTATTTTGTGTCTGTGGTTTTTGGTCATTATTTTGCATCTCTTTGTCATTACTTTAAGTCTTTTTGTTCTTATTTTGTATCTTGTTACTTTTGATGTCTTTTTGTTGTTATTTTGTGTCTCTCTGTAGTTATTTAATGTGTTGTTGTTATTATCTGTCTGCCTATGGACAATAGCCCCTGGTAGGGTGTCCCAGTTAGGGATGGGTACCGAGCGCTGGTATTAAAATAAGCCCCGGGGCAAATTTCTGAATACTTCAGATCGATAAGCTCGACTTATGGATCTGGTGAAACTCAGAGTCACTCTTCACAGCACAGAACACAGTGTAGTGAGTTCAGACAGCAGACAACTCTGTCTACTTACTGTGGTTTCTCAGGAATTAGGTAGAGGACTAAACGTTTCTTGCTACAGTAAAAACACAGAAAAATGCTGCCAGTCCTGAGTATTTGTACTCAAACGTGCAGAGGTTACACACAATGACTGACAGTTCGCCTAGATCTGTCGCAGGGACATTAACTCTGATACAGCTGGACAGTACAAACAACTCACATTGCATACACTTATCTGGCAATTTAGAATTGAATTCACATGATAACATCAAGCATTATTTTTGGACTGCTAAAAACAGCGGAGGTAAGCAGGAGTACCATTACAACTAGTGACACCCAACAAAGTGGCACGGGAGGGACAGAGAGCAGTGATCACATCACGCCATGAAGCAGAAAAGGATCACCAGTCCGGCTTGGATAGAGAAACCAGAGACCCTCTCGCAGCAAGTCGATCAGCGCTGAATCCACTGTGGTCCAGTGGAGCACAGCCCCAAAAACCGAACATTTTTAACATATTTTGTGTTTCTTGGTAACTATTTTATTTCATTTGTCAATTTATTTTTTTATTCATGTTTAATGTGTCATTTTGTTATGTCTCTGTGTTAATTTTATGTCTTTTGTTGTTATTTTGCATCTCTTTGTATGTACTTTAAGTCTTTCTGTTGTTATTTTGTATCTGTAGTTATTACTTCTGATGCTTTTTTGTTGCTTCTCAGACACTGGGGTGAAAAGAGTATCAGGGCTGTCAACTGATCACCATCAGCTGATAAGTTGGATCCAATGGCTGGGAAGGATGCTGGACAGACCTGGTAAACCCAAACATGTAGTGAGGGTGAACTTGGATGTGTCTGATGGAGGCCACTGTCTGTAGGGTCTGATGTTAAAAAGCTGGTGAAATAAGGTCAACACTGTGAGTTACAGCTGTAATACCTGTGAAACGCTGCTCCAGTGAACACTCCTCCTCCAGGGGGGAGTCATAGTCCGGCCACAGGTCTTTAACTTGGTTTGTAGCCTCCTCGAAACTATCGAAAGTCCCGATAGCTGGTTTACCCTGGTGGCAGAACTTGAGGTTCTCTCTCAGTTGATCAGCATCAAACTTCAGCACCTGAAAAATAAATACAGCAGAACAACACAAAGTTTAGAGAAATCCCATATTTTTAAATGCATCTGATGATATTATCGGTAACAGCTTCCATCTTTAACACCAAGGACCTGAGCTGTCTACATAGGCTAAGCAGTGAAGATACCTCTTTGTCCACATGCAGGGCGATGGCGACATTATCCCAAATATAATACTGTTTCCAATCACGCATTTTGGCGTCCATTCGGTTTCTTTCACGTCTCTCCACCAGCTCATACCTGAAGAGAAAGCCAAATACAAACAGACAAGAGCATTATAATCAGCTACACAACTCAAGTGAAGACAGTTTTCACAAAGTCAGTAGATTCTGCCGTCATCCATGTCCTGGTTCTGAGCCCATTACATTTATCTCTTTGTAGGTCTTACCTGTGAGTCTCACTCATGGCGTACGGCCTCCAGATGAAGTGGTCGTCTTTGTAAACACAGATGGCATTTGGATCGTCAGTCAGCAGAGGATACCTGGAGAAGAGCTCCTGATTGGCTGGACTGTGGACCAACACAGTATGCTGCACTTCCTGTTTGTGCAGGACAGTTTCATAGACCCTCATGACCGGCTGATCTCCAGAGCAAAACTGAAACAACAACAGAGGTTTTACTGGAGGACTCACACCTGACTGTACAAGAAGGACTCATCATTGTTATTTTGTGTCTTTTTGATGAGTTTTTCTGTGTTTCTGTTGGTATTTTGATCTTTCTGGTGTCATTTTGTTATTATTTTGTCTATTTGTTTTGTCTGTTTGTTGTTATTTTATGTATCTTTTTCATTATTTTGTGTCTTTTTCAAAGTTATTTTGTGTTTCTTTGTAGGTAATTCTATTTCATTTATCATTTTATTATTTTGTATATTTGTTGTTTTATGTGTCATTTTGGAATTATTTTGTCTCTTAGCAGTAATTTTATTTCTTTTTGTTGTCTTTTTGACTTTTTCAATATTTTGTGTCTATTTGGAGTTATTTTGTGTTGTTTTGTTATTATTTTGTGTCTTTTCAAATTTATTTTGTGTTCTTTATAGTTATTTTTTCATTTTTCATTTTATTATTTTGTCTGTTTCTTTTTATGTCATTTTTTGTTATTTTGCAGTAATATGATGTCTTTTGTTGTTATTTTGCCTTTTGTTTTGTCTCTGTGGTTATATTGTATCTGCTGTAGTTATTTTGTGCCTTTTTGTAGGTATTATATGTTGTTTTGTTGTTATTTTGTGTCTTTTGTTTTTATTGATTTGTATATTTTCTTGTTATCTTGTGTCTTTTGTGGTTTGTGATTATTATTTTGTCTCTTTGTAGTTACTTTCAGTCTTTCTGTTGTTATTTTGCATCTTTAGTTCTTTCTTCTGAAGCCTTTTTGTTGTTATTTCGTGTCTCTCTCTAGTTATTGATGTAGAAACAAAGTCAGAGGCCAGATTCTAAGACTTGACCGTGTTCAAATGTCCAAAAAACATCTTTAAAGATCTTCAAAACTCATCAGGAGAAGTCAGCATTCAAAGGCAACAGAGTTTATTGTCAACAACCCCAGAGCAGTTCGTAGCACCGTCTAGCATCACCAGAAGTCCTGATCTGACCGAACTTTTCACCCCTTTATATACTGTCAGAGTTGGCACTGTTTCCACACCTATAGGGCGTATTATTGGATAGATAATTCTGACACCATTGTACTTTTCTGCAACTATCAGTCAGATCTTTGCAACGTCGTCATGCTTCCTAGAGAACATGCCCAGACATGCCCTGGTCTCACTTCCTGCTGACGCTGATTATCTCTTTATGACAGTCTTCACACATTTTACACTTTTATGTATTGCTATGTTCCTTATATTACTTTAAGTAGACACTGTTATGTTTTGAGCTTCATTTTTTAAAAACCATATTTGTCTTCACACCAAAAATACATGTTTTACTTTATGACTTTCCACCAACATTCCAGACATTCTCACTGCTTCAAGGCCTTTTTTCCTTCATTCCTACCAGACACAAAACCATCAAAACATCACTGATTACTAGAATATTCATCACTATGTATTTCACACATTTTAACTCATGAGTCTAATAGCATTTGCCATGATTTTATCATCTTTTACTTTTAGCACATCGTACCCGAAAATATTACACCACGTTGTTTAATGTCTTGTTGGTATTTTGTGTTTCTCTATGACACAAAATAACACTGAAAATACTAAACTACTGCTAAACACCCTGCCTTTCACCGGAAATGCAAGCAGGGTAACTCATTCAGACATGAAGCCGACATTTCAGATGCTGTCACGTTAACTGAACATGTCTGAAAGCAGATTCTGTGCTCATTTGTTGCCGACAAGTTTGTGAATTTCAGTTTTTTCTGTCCTGTATTATGATTCCATGCAGCGTCACAGAAAGTAACACTGATGTCTGCTGCTTGCAAAAAAGAAACACATTCATAACTTGTGTGTTTTTATATATTTCCTTTTGTGGAGAAATGAACATGCAGTTAGATCGGAAGGGATTTTCCACAGCTGGATGGACACAACTGGACCGTGCACTTTATGCCTACAAACAGATGATTTTAGGATCTGAAGCTGCTTTAAAATGGCGCCTGGGACTTTCTTGACGTGTTCAGATCAGCGATTCACTTTTTCAGGTGTTTGCTGAGCTCCTCAGACTAATAGTGGATCGAGTGGGTTCTATTTAAATTGACTCAGAGGAGTCAGTAGCTGCAGTCACTGATAATCACTCACAAAAAGTCGAGTCCACAAAGAAAATGTGATTAATTTGATAATTAAAGTTGCTGTATGTATGTTTTCAACCCAGCAGATTTTGTTATATTTCCAGAAGATCTTTAATAAATCTATAAAATAACCAAAATGCACAATTATTTGTTTTTTTGTGACAAAGACCCACGTTTCAATGATTCCATCACAGAAAATTCAATTAAAGGAGTCATTGGAAACTCAAGACTGCCGTGATACAGGAACTTGTTCACTACTGTATATTAGAAGTGATTTTCCAGAGTTCCTACCTGCTGGCTGTAGGCCTCCAGTACATCCTTCAGGTCGAAGGTGAAGCGGTACGAACCCAGTCTGGACTCCTCTGAGAAGGCTGGAGAGCTGGTAAACTTATAGAGGAAGTTGGGATGCATGGTGGCCTCATCCTCTGTGAGGTTGGAGAATTTCTGCTGCAGGAGCCTCGTCTCAGCTGACTTCACCTCCTCATGGTCCACAGCCAGACTCCACCACAGCAGGACGCCTTCATGTGGATCATCTGAGCCTCTATGTGGAACCCTGAAGCCTTCGTCCGTCCTGATGCCCCTCAACCCGTCTTGATCTGTGTCGTGTTTCAGACGAGTCACATGGAACTCCGGATTTGGTGAGTTTGGGATGTTTTCTTTGTAGAGGTACTGGTTTTCCAAATGTCGAGCTTCCTGCTTCAAATCATTCAGGTTTAAGTGCCGACCGCTGACAAAATGTTCTTCACGTCCTCTCCTGTTTCTCCGTGTCTCCATTGGCATGTTCAGATGAGGATGTTGATCAAAAACAGAAATATAAAGTCTCTGCAGTGAGGAACATGTACTGATGCTCTGCTGCTTCGGGGAGGAAAGTCTTATCTTCAACAGCACGGTTCAGAATTTAACATGAGCCTCCCCCAGAAACAGAAGTGAAACTTAAAGTGAACACACCCACAGCAGATCGTCTTTAATCTGGGGACTAAGTGTGTTTCAATGGAAAAAAAGTGGCTCAAACTCTTTAATACAATGAAGATGTTCCTGACTTCACAGTCAGACACATTTTGCTGGTCACACAACAGTGATTGTTTTGTGTTTTGATGGAAACATATTAAGGATTGTTTCACCTGCTCTGTAAGAGGTTGAAGATCTGTGTGAAAGTGCAGAAAAGAAATGTGGCCTTGAAGAGAGTTACAACACTGAGCCAGATAAGATAGAGAGTAGAGCTGTCCTCCCAAATCAGGACAAAGAAGAACTGTGAAGGAAGAATGATTCTGTCCCTTTGCTGAGGATATCTCTTCACAGTTCTTAGCTGAAGTCATTCCAAGTTAGAAATCCCTGTACACTACAGTTCAAAGGTTTGGAGTCACCCAGACGATTTCATGTTTTCCATGAAAACTCGAAACTAGATGAGCAGGTAAATTAGGGAGTGATCACATTAAATCATTTTCTCAGATTTTTTTGAAAGCATTTTTAAGGTTTTATGGTTGTTCTTTTATTGGCTTATCTGATGTTTTGTGTGTTTTAATGCCAGTTTTGAAAGGTACTGTAGAAGTGTATTATTATTATTATTATTATTATTATGTAATTTATGACACCTGCAGGACGGAAATGGAGGTCAAGTGGCACCTCCCAGTCATCCCACTCACCAACAGTTAAAAATGTCTTTCTGTTTCCTCTTCCATCGGTTTGAGGTGCGATTACAACTTTTTTTTCTGTTTTCACGTGATCCAGACGAGCCGAGCGAGAAACCCAAAGACTGGAACTGTTCAGAGGCGAGGATGAAGGACAGAACTCACTCAGAGCTTCGGCTTTATTCATTCTAAGTGAATAAATGTACACAACCGTTGAAATGTTTGGGCTCATCCAGGAAATTTCATGTTTTCCATGAAAACTCTTACTTTTATTCCCGGTGCTAACATAACTGCACAAGGGTTTTCTAATCATCAATCATCAGTTCAGAACTTGGGTTGAGTTTTGACCAAACTCAGCAATCCAAGTTCATTCCAAAAGATTC
>CM049581.1:4217617-4255374 GCA_027123335.1 Amphiprion clarkii | reverse complement strand
GAAGGTTAAGCAGAGTAAGAGATTGAGATTCAGAAATGTGGATAAATATAGATTCTAATTAATATTACGCTCCTGTCAATGCATATATTTGTTTGTCAAAATGATTGAGCAAACAGACATTTATCAGTCAAGAATCTTTATTGTCTTTGTGTTTCCACACAGCGACAGCAAAACCATACAGTAAGTAAATACGATCTAGTGAAACCAACTAGACCGTATGTACTTAAAACATTTAAATTAAACCTGCTAGTCAAAATCCAGTTTCCACTTTGTATTTTGTCTGTAAAATACTAAAATAACGACTGATTAAACAAAAACAATAATCAATAACCGTACTCAAATGACGAATCGCCGATTGGTTCATTGTGAGCACTATTCTCCAACTTCCTCGTTAGTATAGTGGACAGTATCTCCGCCTGTCACGCGGAAGACCGGGGTTCGATTCCCCGACGGGGAGTAGTCATTTTTATTGTTATCTGTCTGTCTATCTATCGATCTATCTATCTGTCTGTCTGTCTATCTATCTATCTATCTATCTATCTATCTATCTATCTATCTATCTATCTATCTATCTATCTATCTATCTGTCTGGTCCGTGAAGGTGTCACAAAGCGACAGCAACGTGAGGTCCGTGAAGGCAGCGCGCACGACGTGCTCACGTCGCGATCACGTGATTGCGCGGACAGAAACAAACATGGCGCCGCGAAAGTGAGGAGAGCTGAGCTGTAAGTGTTTCTAAACTCTTCTAAACTCTTCTCTTAGCTGTCGTTTTGTGTCGCCGTTGAGGAAACAAACGCTGAAGTAGCTAAAACACTTGTTTATCTTTACGGTTATTCACAAAGAAAAGCGACAGCAGGAACTTTTTTTTTGCCAGTTTTAGTGTCTCGAGCGGTCAGTTTGTTTCCATGTCAACGGACTGTTTCTGCTAACGGTCACTTTAACAAGCAGTAAACTCTGGTTATGATACAGATATTAATCTGCTGGGGTGGTTTCAGTGTTCTCACTCTGCTCTGCTTCACTTCAACACAGATTTTGCTTAGATTAGTTCGGGTCCACTCGCATCGTGCCGCCGGACAGATGAGAGGAAGAAGAGGACCGTCGTCTTCATCAGGTAAAGCAGCTCATTCTGCAGGTCTGGCGTTCACTTTACTGCAGTTCACAGCTGGAAAAATGTCTCAAAATGCCAGTTATTGGTATAAGAAAGTATTACTTACATTTTCCCGAAATTTTTATGATTTTTTTAAATGTAGGAAAATAATAAAACGCCAGAAAATGTTCTAAATATATCAGTTATTATTATTCAAGAAAATATTCATAACATCTTTGATAATTTTAAAGAAAATATTCACATGTCTAAAATATTAATAAAAAATTATTAAAATATTATAAATAATAAAATACGAGAAGCTGTGAAAGTAATAATAAAAGTCCTGGAAATATTAATAAAATGTAGGAAAATAATAAAATGCCTGAGAATATTCTTAAAATTTAATTTGTTTACTTGCAAGAAAAAATTGAAATGTCAGAAGGTTTTTTCTTTTTTTAAAAGTTCTAAAACTGAAAATGTCAGATGATATTAAAAATAAATGTCAGATGCTGTTAGTAAAATGCCTGCAATTATTATTTAATTGTTGGAAAATATGATTTGAATTTAGGAAATTAATGAAATACCTGAAAATAATTAAATGTCAGTAAATAATATGCAAGAAAATATTAATAAAATGTCAGAAAATTGTATTAAAATGTTGGAAAATATTAAGAAACCGTCCCCGAATCGCAGGAGCTTCTTGTGTGTTTTATTTTCTAGATGGTTGACCAGTCTCAGCCAGGCCAGGCTCCCCAAAGTCAAGTTATAAGAAGGAAAATCAGCTGGGATTTAGGCTGGGATTCCAGCAAAAGATTCATCTCTAATTTTATGTCACTTATAGGAGGCTTATGGGAATAATAGTAATAACAATGACAATAATCGAAATGCTCTGGCAGCTCTAATAGGACTCAGGATTCATCTAGAGAAGTTCAAACAGTAAAAGTGACTAAAAAAAGTTCTGTAACGTCCAATCACACATTCTTCCTTCCTTCTGATGTTCTACTGTCCACATTATGTTGCATAAATATGTGAAAATCTGCTCTAAATGTTCAACAAGAGCAATCAGAGGCCCTCAGGATCTACAGGAACGGAGCCGGGACTCATTGATGGTGTTGATAATAAACAGACCGGTCAACCGACAGGGTTCATGAAAGGACACGTTTAATATAACTTCTTAGTTATTTATAGAATTACTAGTTAGGCTACAAATCCATTGAAAAAACACGGTAGAAAAGCAGCAGGGATGTGAGTGTTGGTGAGCTGGATTTAATGTGACGTTTGAGTGGTTTTTTTTTTCCATCTCTGTTGGTCAAAGGTGTTCGTCAGCTGAGCAGGATGTCTCTGAGGAAGCAGATAATCAAAGACGTCCACTCCGAGAGCCAGCAGACGGATGAAAACACGCAGGAGGATGAAGCTGACGGAGACGACAAGGTAAAGAAACGTAAACATTACATCAGATCGGGTTCATTTCTCGCCGCAGTTTTCTCCAGGATGTCCTGAATTCACGACCGCAGCAGCTCTGACGGGACAGGAAACTATGATTCGTTATGATTCCATTTGTTGTAAAATCTGTGTGTCTGAAGGGTTTACAGTCCTTCATAAACTGTGATGCTTTCGTGAACTCGAGGAAACGACGGCATCAAACGTCTTACCAGTTTTTGTTCTTCCAGGACGAGCTCTCGGCATCACTTCTGCCAGCGCATTCAGCTCGAGAGCAGCGCTGGAAAGAGAGGGAGGACGAATCCAAACCCAACGGTACGTAAACACAAACACAGAGCAAGACCATCTCCAACAAATCAGAAAGATCAGAAACAGTGACCATTTCAATACGCGATTCTGTTTTTCTACTTATTTTTATATTTGTAGGACATATTTTTCTACTTATTTTTATATTTTTAGGACACATTTTTCTTATTTTTATATTTTTAAGACATATTTTTTCTACTTATTTTTATAGTTTCAAGACATATTTTTCTACTTATTTTTTTTTATTTTTAGGACATATTTTTCTACTTATTTTTTATATTTTTCGGACGTCTTTTTCTACTTATATTTAGATTTTTAGGATGTATTTTTATTCTCATTTTTATATTTTAAGGACACATTTTTCTACTTTTAATTATATTCTTAGGACATGTTTTCTGTTTGTCTTTTCAGATGTTGAGTTTGAAACGTCTGATTCAAAACTGAAAAAGGTTCCATTGTTTTGGCAAAAGTAAAGTCTAAAACAGAAAGAAAAAAGCCATGCAGGCAAAACTAACTAACTCTGAATCCCAAAAGCTGCTGACAGATTTGAAAAGCATTAAAAGTTATCTTCTTTTTTTTAATGTCAAAATTACACCATTTATCACTTCCAGAAACTCAAAAAACTGAAAAAAAACATTTTACCGAAATCGCTTTATCCTACATTTTAAAAGTCACCAAAACGAATCAATTTGTACCAGAACTTGTAAGAAACGAACTGCAGGTTGAACTGCAGGCAGTGTTTCCACAGAACAGAGAGGAAATAAAACAAACTGGATGAATAAAATAACTGCAGCATGTTGCAGAAACAGTGAACAGAGGAGCAAGTTGTTGCAGATACATTCAGCATGGTGAAACATCTCAGCTGTTTAATTTTAAAGTCGGCGTTTGAACCTGCAGCTCTGCTTGTGTTGTTTTCAGAGATGACAGAGGAGGAGATGATGGACCTGGCGTTGCGTCTGAGCGAACAGGAAGCCAGCGTCACGGCGCTGCGACGGCGGCAGGAAGAAGAGGAAGTGATGAAAGCCATCGAAGAGAGCGTGAGTCGTTGAATCAGAACTACGGTTTGATTTAGAGGCTGATCGACATGCAGCAGATCAGACGAGCCGGTAAACGTAGCTGCAGAGCGTCTGTTCTCAGCAGCTAATTTCTGTTTCCTTTCAGTCAGACTGAAATGTTCGTGATTTCTGTAAAAAAAAAATCTGGTGTCTTTGAAAGCAGCAGGAGCGACTCCTCACTTACCTGTAAATATTATTTAAAGGCCAGAAAATATTAATACATTAAAAAAATATTACCAATAATATATTAATAAAATATTTTTTAATTTGTTTAAACTTGGAAATGGTGAAAATTCCAGTAAGTATTAATAAAATATTCTACGATAATACAATTAATATTTTTAATCCTGTTGAAACTTCAAAATCAAATGTAAGAAAATGTCAGTAAAATAAAATGTCAGAAACTCTGAATAATATGCATGAAAATAATAAAGTGTTTAAAAATAGAGATAAAATGTCTGAAAATTTTATTAAAATATATGCCTGAAAATATGTTTAGAAAAATGTAATTATTCTCTAAGTTGATAATGTTGGAAACTATCAATACACTGTTTGAAAATATTACTTAAAAATCTAAAAAGTGCCGGTATGTCTGAATTAATTATTAAATAATAATTATTATTATTAAACGCCAGAACCGATTAACAAAATGTTTGAAAACAAACGTTAAAATGTTTGAACATTGATCATGTCTGAATATTTTAATAAAGTGCCCATAAAATTTTAATGTAATATTTTTAAAACTGCAATGAAAAACTGTTCAAAACCGCAAAAATGTCCATAAATGTTAAGAAAATGTCATAAGCTGTCAATAAAATGCTGGCAAATATTAGTAAAATGTCTGAAAATTATTATGAAATTATCAGTTATTGTTATTTAAAAAAATATTAATAAAGTGTCTGAATATTTCAGATAAATATCTAGAAAAATATTAACATGTTTGAAAATATTTTAAAATGTCCGAAGCTGTTAATAAAAGTCCTGGAAATATTAATAAAATTTAGGAAAATAATAAACCAGAGAATATTCTTAAAATTTAATTTGTAGACTTGCAAGAAAATATTATTGAAATGTCGGAAGGTTTTATTAAAATTTCTGAAACTGAAAAAATTAGATGATATTAAAAACACATATCAGATGCTGTTAGTAAAATGCCTGCAATTATTATTTAATTGTCAGAAAATATTATTTAGATTTAGGAAATTCGTGAAATACCAGAAAACAATGAAATGTCAGTAAATAATATGCAAGAAAATATTACTAAAATGTCAGAAACTGTCCCTGAATCACAGGATCTTCTTGTGTTTTTTCTTTTCCAGATGGTCGGCCATTCTCAGCCAGGCCAGGCTTCCCAAAGTCAAACTCTGCTCACCGACGCTTCGCCCAGGCTCTGCCCTCGACGGAAACTTTCCTACTCCAACAGGAAGAAGTCGGCTGCCGTCGATCCGGAGACGAACCTGAACTCTGGTGAGTCAGACGTGTTGCTGAGCAGAAAAAACTAAATCCTTCCAGCGTCCGGTCGAGTTTTACAGCAGCCGTTGTTTTCCAGGAGCAGGAGGAGCTGGAAATGAAAAGAATAACCGGAATAACAAGCGGACGAGGAAAGCCGGAAGTCCTCTGCTGGAGATGCCCGACTTGTCTCAGAAAACCTGCTCCCAGGTTTCACTCAGCAGCTCCGAGTGTCTCTCAGCTCATCCAGACTCTCCACAGGTCCGTCTATTCTTCACTTATTGGTTTAAGCTGTTGGCTAAAAATGATAAAAGATGCAGGACGCAGTTATATCAGCGCTGTGTGTTAACTCTATGTATTTGTTTCTATTTTTATATTTTTAGGTCATATTTTTCTGTTTTTTTGGACATATTTTTCTATTCATGTTTTTATTTTAGGACATATTTTTCTATATATTTTTGTATTTTTACGACATATTCTTTTACTTATCATATCTTGTCATATTTTTCTGCATATGTTTATATATTTAGGATATATTTTTCTACTCATGTTTATATTTTTAGGATATATTTTTCTGTACATTTTTATATTTTTTAGAACATATTTTTCTGTATATATATTTTTTATATTTTTAGATCATATTCTTCCACTTATTTTTGCATTTTTAGGTCATATTTTTTTACTTATGTTTATATATTTAGGTCATATTTTTCTACTTATTTTTATATATTTAGGTCACATTTTTCTATTTTTGTTTATATTTTTAGGACGTTTTTAGGATATTATTAGGACATAGTTTTCTACTTTCAGGTCATATATTTGTTTTTGTGTTTACCTATACATTTTTTACTGTTTATATTTCTGACTTTGAATGAAAGCAGCAGTAAATTCTGATTTGTTTCCTCCAGAGCTCCGACTCGACGCAGATCGACGACCTCCAGCTCCGTAAATCTCCCGTCTTCCCGTCGACCGGCGGCAGAGCTGAAGTTCACGTCTGCCGGCTGACCCAGGACCTGCTGGACTCCTGCAGGAGCTCCGGCTTCGTGTTGTGCTCTCAGGACAGCTGGGCCTCCACTCAGATTCCCGCTCAGCCCAAGAGCCCGACGTTCCGCGAGAGCAACCCCACGACGCGCCCCGGAAGCATCGTCTCCTCCGAGGCCGTTCCGAGCCCCAGTAAAAGCCCCGTCTTTGGCCGAAATACTCGGCGAGAGACGTCTCCAAGTGCCTGCAAACCCCACGCCTCCATCTGTAGCTCCACATGTGAAAACTCAGGGTTCACGCTCTCTTCTCAGGACAGTTTAACCGCCACCGCGAGGCCCAAAAGCCCAGTGTTCCTCTCAGAACGGCTCCCCAAGAAACCCGCCGAGCCGAGTCGAGGCCGATCCGGAAGCCCGGTGTTCGACAGGACAGGAAGACGTCAGGAGAGTCGCAGCGATGTTCAGGAAAAGTCTGAGATTCCTTCAGCCATCAGAGAGGTGAGTTCAGCTCTCAGAGAGGAAACAAACGTAAATGAACAACACTAGTGCACTTTTTTAAACTAAATAAAACAATCAATGAAATAAATATCAACAGGGAATCAAAAAACTTGTGAATGAATGAAAGTAAATGAAGTTTTTCCACATGTAGCAGCAGCGACTCCTGCTGGTCGGTTAAACATATTTAAAATGTTATTAAATTGTCAGAACCTGTTTAGAACATTTCCAGAAATCGTAATTAAATGCTTTGAAATATTATTAAATTATCTAAAAATATTATTAAATTGTCAGAACCTGTTAATAAAATATCCAAAAATCATAATTAAATGTTTTAAAATATTATTAAAATGTCAAAACCTGTGAATAAAAATTCTGAAAATAGAAATAAAATGTTTAGAAATATTAAAATGTCCAAAAATATTGTTTCTTAAATCATTGAACCTGTTAATATATATTATTGAGACCACCAAGCATAATCAGAAACCTTTGAAATGTAAAAATACAGCAGTTAAAGACGTTTCAACACATTTAACTCGTCTGTTTAGTAAAATAATTCAACATCTGTGCAAATATCAGATAAAAGAAAAGCTGAAAACATTTTTTTTTATTCTGCTGTTCCTGAATGTAAAACTGGATATAAAATAGTTTAAACCTGCTGCAGACACACTGATGATTCACCGTTAAATTAATATTATGTCAGTCAGACGAACCAAATACGACTTTTACTGCAATTCAACTGCATTTCGCTGCTGTTTTTTTTTCCCTTAAGTAGGATTTTTCTTTAAATTTTTGCATTTTCACACCAACCCTCCACTTCAACGAAGCTCATGCAGCTGCTGCTGATTTATTCTCACTTTAAACAAGATAATAAAACATTTTAAACACAAATACAGACTTTTTCCTCTTAAAAAGCTCCTGAAATCTTAGATGGGGGGGACTTAAACATAAATAGTTTAAATAAACCTTAACTCAGATCCTAAAATGCACCACTTTCATGATATTAACCTTAATATATTTTTAATTTCATAAAGTTAAATTGTTTTCCAACAGCAAACCCAGGAGTCATTTCCTCTTTAAATGTGACACTAGAGGCTCAATTTCTTCTCAGAGAAACTTTTTTCACACCAATTCTCTGTTTTTTTTTTACTCAGTTCCAGCCTTTTTCCTTCTTCACAGCTGAAAAACATTTAACTGAGATTATTAGACGTCAGTTCAGAGGAACACCGACCATGAGAACAACAAAACTAATGCTGATTTTAAAGTAAATTCTCCAAAAACACGAGTATAAGTTGGCACAGAGGATTCACATTGAACGACTTAAAGCTGCACATGCAATAAAAATAAGCCTTAACTAGTTCCTGAAGTCCAAGATAAGGAAAAACAAAACATAAACGCAAAAGTACACAGTTTAAATAAACCTAAACATCCTTTGTTTTAATGGTTTTAACCTTCGTGTGTTTTAAATTTTAAAAATGAAGTTACGGTTCTGTTGAACATCTCAAATTTCCTCCTTATTCTGACACTAGAGGCTTAATTTCTTATCAGAGGAACTTTTTTCATCACCAACCTCCACTTTAGCGAAGCTCCTGCAGCTGCTGTTGGTTTATTCTCACTTTAAACACATACAGACTTTTTCCTCTTAAAAAACTCTTCAAGTCCAAGATCAGGGGAGGGGGTCTGTGAAATGCAAAATAGTTGAAGTAAACCTTAACTCAGATCCTTACATGCACATTTTTTAATGGTATTTCAGCAATAAGCTTCATATGTATTTTACATTTCAAAAATTCTGAGGTGCACCAACCATGAAAACAACAAAACTCATGCTACTTAAAAGAAATTTCCAAAAAAATACAAAAATAGGACAAAAATCTTCACACTGAACGACTAAAAGCTGCACTTTCAAATAAAATCAGCATTAAATAGTTCCTTAGGTCTAAAATGCAAACAAATAGTGTAAATAAACCTAACATCCACCACTTTTTATGGTATTTCAGCAGCAATAACCTTCATATATGTTTCACATTTCAAAAATAAGTGTTTTCCAACAGCAAACCCAGGAGTCATTTCCTCCTTAAATGTGACACTAGAGGCTCAATTTCTTCTCAGAGGAACTTTTTGCACATCAATCCTCAGTTTTTTACTCAGTTCCAGCCTTTTTCCTTCTTTCACAGCTGAAAAACAAATAGCAGATTATTAGACGTCAGTTCAGAGGAACACCGACCGTGGAAACGACTGAACTAATGCTGATTTTACAGTAAAATCCCCTAAAATCCGAGTGTAAACTGACAAAACGAGTTCACATTGAACAACTAAAAGCTGCACATGCAATCAAACCAAGATAAGGAAAACAAAACTTAAAAGTAAACAGTTTAAATAAAACTAAACATCCTTTGTTTTTATGATTTTGACCTTCATATATTTTAAACTTAAAAAATAAAGTTGCAGTTCTGTTAAACATCTCAAGTTTCCTCCTTATTCTGACATTAGAGGCTCAATTTCTTCTTATCTGAGGAACTTTCAAACTTTTTTCACACCAACCTCCACTTTAACGAAGCTCCTGCAGCTGCTGATGATTTATTGTCACTTTAAACAAGATAATAAAACATTTTACATACTCTACCGACGCCTCGTTCTGCACCGCGTTCTCTCAGTTCCAGCCGTTTTCCTTCTTTCACAGCTGAAAAACATTTAACTCAGATTATTAGACATCAGTTCAGAGGAGCATCGGCCATGAAAACAACAAAACTAATGCTGATTTCAAAATAAAATCCCTTAAAATTCAAGAATAAGTTGTCAGAAAGAGTTCACACTGAACGACTAAAAGCTTCACATGCAACAAAAATAAGACACAGAGCAAAATGCAGGGACTAAAACCAGCAAATTTTAAAAAATAACTCCGTAGAAAACAAACTTTCAAAACGAAGGTCAGAATGAACTACTTTAATGAACGCAGCTCTAATTCAGATGTTTTTTATCTTAAGTTTACTGCGTCGACGGTAAATGATTGAACACCTGAAATCTGCAGCAGAGAGTGAGCTGAACAAACGACCTCCTTATATAGACTCCGCCCACTCACCTGCACAGGTGCTCCTCAATCAGCTGATCGGCTTCAGTTCATTTCTGTTCCAGGCCGAATAATCTGAAAAAAACAGGTGGATGGATAATGGATGTTCAATAAAGGGGTAAACAGCAAGATAAAACAGAATAATAGGGTACAAACTGAAGGTAAAATTAAATTAAATTAACTAGAATAAAATAAAATAAGGTGAAATAAGATAAGGTAAAATATAATAGAATAAAATAAAAATAAGATTAAATTAAATAAGATTAGATAAAATAAAATTAAATAAAATAGAATAACTTAAAAATAGGATAAAATAAAATTAACTAGAATAAAATAAAATAAAAATCAAATGAAATAAGATAAAATAAAGTAAAATAAAAAAATAAAAAAATAAAAAAATAAAATAGAAAAAAAAAATAAAAGATAAATAAATAATAAATAAAAAATAAAATAAAAATAAAAAAATAAATAAAAAATTAATAAAATAAATAAAATAAAAATTAAAAAAAATAAAATAAAATTAACTAGAATAAAATAAAAATAAAATGAAATAAGATAAAATAAAGTACAATAAAATAAGATGAAATAAAATAAAATAGAATAAAACTAAAATAAATTAAGATGAAATAAGATAAAAATATAAGAACAAAATAGAATAAAATGAAGAAAATAAGATAAAATACAAGAATAAAATGAAAATAAGATGAAATAAGATAAGATCAGATAAAATAGAATAAAATAAAATAAGATGAAATAACATGAGATAAAATAAAATGTAAATATATGTATTTTTAGCTTGTTTCTGTACTTTTTCCTGTCTGTTCTGTGTAAAAACACATCCTGCAGTTCAGCCCAGAAAGTCCCTGTTTACGTTTTTTTTGCAATATAAAGTCCAGTAAAGAGAATTAAAAACTGTCTTCTGTGCAGTTTGACAGCTATAATGACATTAAAAGTATAAAAGAGAAAACAAAAGTTTAATTTGTTAGATTTATTTTATTATTTTCCTAAGAATAAAGATATTTCCAACGTTCTTCCAAGTGCCCACTGCTGTTATCAGAACTGTAAGAAAACATAGAAAATAAAAACGCTGCTCTATATACTATAGATTTTTAACTATTTACATTTTTAGCTTGTTTTCTTACTTTCTCTGTGTAAACACCTCCTGCAGTTCAGCCTAAAAATTCCTGAATTTTTGTCACAAGACTGTTAGTCACAGTTGAATCAGTCGTTGCTTCACGGTTGAACCAAGAAACAGAATTTTCAGTTTTTTACAGAATCTGGTTCGAGCAAACAGTTAATTTTTAACTATTTTTTTAAAATCTAACACATAAAGTGATTTTTAAGAAATTAAGCTGAAATTAGTTTTTTGAAAGAGCAGATGTTTAGTTCGAGGACCGTCGGAATGTTGAAAATCCGTCACTTCTCACTGTTTTTGATGAAGCGTTTGATTTCAGCAGATTTTTAAAGACAACCTGCCGGTAGTTTTAGGACTCAGAGGGTTAAATTTTAGGGAGCGATCGCATTAAATCATAACTTTTGTTGAAGTTTTCTCTGATTTTTTTGAAAACATTTTTAAAGTTGTGCGTTTTTTTCCTGATGTTTTATTTCCTTTATTGGTTTATCTGATGTTTGAATGCCAGTTTCTAAAGGTGCCGTAGAAATAAAGTTTATTATTACTATTATTATTATTGTTTTGCAGGTCAGAAACGGTGACGTCGGTCAAGTCGACGGTTTTGACGACGTCTCGCAGTCGTCCCACTCAGGTACAGTTAAAAAGTCTTTCTGTTTCCTCTTCCATCGGTTTGAGCTGCGATCAGAACTTTTTTTTCTGTTTTCACGTGATCCAGACGAGCCGAAAGAAAAACCCAAAGACTGGAACTGTTCAGAGACGGAGCTGACCAGCGACATGACGCTGGTTTTGTCCGACGAGGACGAAGACGAAGACGAAGACGTCACGGTACGGAGGACAGAACTCACTCAGAGCTTCAGCTTTCATCATTCTAAGGGAATAAATACTGTGTGTTTATATACAGTTGAAGAAAAAATTACTAGCCCCTCTATGAAATTTAGCTGTTAAACAGATCAAAGATTTTTTAACACAGCTTTTCCAAACATTCTAGTTTTATTTTGGATGCTTACATTATTTTACTTTGCGTGTAAAAACAAAATTATTTAACAGAAACCAAAAACTACCAGGATCAAAATTATTAGCCCCCTCAAGAACTGACCTGTACTTTAATTACTAAAAAATTACCCACAGTGACTGAGCTTAATTAACATAATTGACTTAAAATGTGTCTAAAACCTAAATTTATCCATAATAAATCTGTCTTGTCCAAAATGACTCTTAAATGGCTCGAAACTTGTCCAAAGTAATAAAAAGTTGTCTAAAATGATTTTTTTTTTTTTTTAAGAATGGTCTAAAATGTCTAAAATGATAGAAACCTGTCTCAAATTGTCTCTAAAATTGCTAGAAATTACAAATAAATGACATAAAATGGTCCAAAGTGACTTGAAACTTGTCCAAAAAGCCAAAAAAGCCGTCAAAATGACTCACAAATTGTCCAAAAAGCCAAAAACTGGTTCAAAAATGTTTTAAAAACTGTGTAAAATGAGTAAAGAATAGTACAAAATAACTTAGTATTTGTCTAACATAACAGAAACTTGTCCAAACTGACTCAAAATTTGGTTAAAGATTACTAGAAATTATCCAGAATTCCAAAAAATGACCCAAAATAACTTGAATTGTGTCTAAAATCTAAGTTTGTCCATAATAATAAGTCTGTGTTGTCCAAAATGACTCATATGGTCCGAAATGGCTCGAAACTTGTCCAAAGTAATAAAAAGTGACATAAAAACTGTTCCAAAATGACTTAGAGTAATAATAATTTGGTCTTCAGCTGTATACATATGTGTGTATATAAATATATATAACCAGTCGGAGGAGTTTCATGATGTAAAATTTGACCCTTTTTAACCTGCAGTTTCTCCCTTTAAATCCACAAAAGGTTTGAACATTTCCAACATCGATCCACTTTTGGTACTTGAGGGAGTTTTTGTGTGTTGATGTGAATTGTTTAAAATATTCTGCAGTGTGTAGTTTGTTAAAAGAAGAAGACAAGTGACAGAAAACCACCAGATTTATCCTTTAAGTGACACGTTTTACTTCTTATTCTCACCACGAAGCATCAAACAGCTCCAGTGTTGTTCAGAAATATATGATATAATGTTTGAAACGTGTTTTATGGGGAAAATCTGACATTTTTTCCTCCGTCCTGCTCTGTGTTGCAGCAGGTGGGGGGCTCTTCCAGTCCGATCTTCCCAGGGGAGAGGCCTCGTCATCGGGCAGAGAGCCAGACGGCCTCCCTGAACCACCTGGAGGCAGATTCTCCAGAGACCAGCTGCAGGTAGAGAAACAGAAAACTCTCATTCACACATTTAATAACCTTTCAAGCTGCACTGACTTCACATTGTGGTAGTTTAAACTCAAATTTCAGTGATTTTCATTCTTTGAAGTCTCCTTCCTCTGTTTCAGTACGTTTTAAACGACGTTAACAAAATTTTTAAAAGTGTTATTTTAAATAACAGCAAATTTCTGTGAAATAAGGATTTTTATGTATTTTGCAGATTTAAATACAGTAAAAAAAAAAGTGTAATTTTACAGTCAAACGTTGTAAAAGAACAAATCACTGTTTGTAAAAATACAGATTTTTGACCATTAGTAGTTTTGACCAATTTTTTTACATTTAATTATTGCCTCTTTTTTTTTAGTAATATTACTAGTTATTGTCTGCAATTTAGCAAAACAAGGAAATTCTGTATAATAAAAGTAAAAAATAATTACTGACCATTTGTCAGGGATGAATAAACTTTTTTTAAAAAATAATGTCAAACATTTGTAAAATAAAGACACATTTTGCTGATTTAAACACAGTAAAAAAGAAAGGTTACGCTTTGTTCTTACCCATAATAACTAGTAAAATAACTGAAAAAAGTATTAATTTACACATTAAATGGAAAAAAAAAAGATCAAAACATCTACATTAAAAATCTGGGGTTTTTTTGTTGTTTTTTTTTACAAATAATGTGTTTTTTGGCAACGTTTGACTGTGAAGTTTAACTATTTTTACTGTATTTAAATCAGCATAAAATGTCATTATTTTACAGATATTTCCTGTTATTTAAAAAACATTATGTTTTTTGAGGCCTGATAAATGATGAGTAATATTTTTTAAGTTTATTTTGCAGAAATTCCCTGTTTTTTTTTTGGATTAGATAGATAAAAACTAGTAAAATTACTGAATAAAAGTATGTGTTAACTAAATAACATCTACATTAAAAACCTGTAATTTTGGAAATATTAATTTGTTCTTTTACAACGTGTAAGTTTAAATAAATTAATATTTTACTGAAATTTGCTCTTTTTTAAAAGGAAATTAAGTTGATTAAGGCCTGAAAAAGTTTCTTTTTTTTTTTTTAATTAATGATGAAATTAGCTTGATAATTTTATTTTTCTTCACCTTGAAGTCAGGATTTCTCAAATTCCTCACTGTGGCTTGCTGGCTGAACATAAATTCATTGGAAGTCGACGTAAACATCATTTTTTAGAGTGTATCAGACTCAAACTAGCAATAATAATTATATTTATTATAATTATTACACAATTATTAATTTGTCAATTAAAGCTGATGTGTGCAGCTAATGATAATAATCACTTATCTACACGTTCTGTATGTTCTAATAAATTAAACCTTAATTATCCACCTAATTTAAAGGTTTTTATCGTTCTGACAGTATCAGTAAGCTCGATTTAATTGATTTAAACGTCTTTAATTCAAACACATTCTTTGCTTCCAGCTTCCTGAACGTGTTTCTCTTGTTTTAGATGTTATCAAATTAAACTACCGAACAGCCACTTTTTAGATTATTGTAGTCATTTTTACAATCATAATTATTGATTCGTCATTTTAAACAGTTTGTTTACCGTCCCTACAGTATCAATATTGTGTATTTAAACAAACCTAACAGCCAGTTTTATGGAGTCATAATTGCTGAAAAGCTAATATGTGCAACTAACAGATATTAACCACTGATTTACATGTTAGTATGTTCTAATCAGATCCTAAACTGTAAACGATATTAGAATAAAACTGGTTAAAAAACAAGCATTGTCAGTGTTAAAGGGTGTTTTACAAACTACAGTAAAATCTTGTTAATTCAAATCTGAATTACTCGCTTACTTTAAAGGTTTTTTATCGTCCTGACAGTATCAATAAACTCGATTTAATTGTTTTAAATGTCATTTAATTCAAAGGCATTCTTTGGTTCCAGCTTCCTAAACGTGTTTGTCTTGATTTTTATGTTATAAAGTGAAAATATTGTGTTTTTAAACAGACCTAGCAAACAGTTTTATAAGTTATTATAGTTATTTTTACATTGGTAATTACTGATTTGTCAATTAAAGCTAATTTAAACAGTTTGTTTACTGTCCTGACAGTATCAAAAGTTTGATTTAATTAATTTAAATGTCTTTAATTCTTAGACAGTCTTTGGTTCCGGCCTTCTAGACATGTTTTTCTTGTTTTAGATGTCATAAAGTGAAATTATTATTTATTATTATATTGGTAACTGTTGGAAAAACAGGCATGTGTCAGTGTTGGTTTGTACTTTTCCAACTACAGTAAAATCTTGTTAATTCAAACTCAAATTTCTTACTGATGTAATAAATTTAAACTTAATTTAATTCAAATACATTTGCCATTTCTTGATGATTTTGAATTAATGACATTTTACTGTATTTAGAAGGTTTATAGATGTTTTCTGTTGTCAAAACAACATAAAATAAGATGTTATTGTCATAAAAATTGGAGTTAAACAACATTAAAAAGTATATAAAGATGTGGTCCCAGATTCTGATGCTTGTATGACTGTTTGAACGCCTCTTTCCCCGTTTCCAGCCTGAATCCTCAGAGATGTGATCAGAGCAGCTCCAATAAAACACCTGGAGCTTCTTCTTCTCTTTCTCGTTCCAGCCGGGAGGCGGTCAGCAGGACGGCGCCCCCGTCTGGTGAGCGTGCAGACGGCCCGACGGTCCACTACTACTGGGGGGTTCCCTTCTGTCCCCGAGGCCTCGACCCCGACAGATACACCAAGGTGATCCTGGGACAAACTAAACTTTCACTGTGTTCAGATATAATTAATACAAGAACGAACATCCAGCAGCATCAGTGCAGGATGAGTGAAGAAAATCTCATTTACAAACCAAACTGTAAAAAAAAGCAAATGTTTTCATGTTTATAGCTACAAGTTTTTTTAATAGACAACTGTTGTTTTACAGATTTTGTTAAATTACAGAGAAAAGTGAATAAAATCAATAAAAAATATATTTAGTTACATATTAATTGTAAAAAAAAGGTAAAATCTGTAAAATTACACTATTTTTTACTGTATTTAAATCAGCAAATGGTATTATTTTACAGATATTTGTTGTTATTTCACAAAATAATTCATTTAATTGAGGCCTGAAAAATGGTCAGTAATTATTTTTTACTTTTATTTTACAGAATTTCTCTGTTTTGTTAAATTACAGGTAATAACTAGTAAAATCACTGGAAAAAAATATTGACGTGAACTGTACAAATTCAGGAAACACTGGAAATAATCTTATCTAATCAAAAATCTGTCATTTTAGAAATATTCATGTGTTCTTTTGTTTACCTATTTCCAGTTACATTTATACAATTTTTGCCGTATTTCAATCAGTAAAAGAAATCTGTAGTTTACAAAAATGTGCCCTATTTTTTTTTTGAACAAAAGAAAAAAAATAGATTCATTAAGGCCCAAAAAAAAGTCCTTTTTTATTTTATTTTACAGATTTTTTCTGTTCTGTTGAATTTCTGATCATGAGTAAAATCACTTAAAACAAGTATTAATGTACATGTTAAGTGTAAAACAAAAAAAACAGGTCATAACTGTAAATAAATCTGTATTTATACAAACAATTAGTTCTTTTACATTGTTTGACTAGAAAATTACACAATTTTTAGTATGTTTAAATCAGCAATTTTAATCATAATTTTACAGAAATTTGTTGTTATTTCAAAGACAAAGTATGTTTATTAAGCCCTGATAAATGCTCAGTATTCATTTTTATTTAACAGAATTTCCCTATTTTGTTAAATTACAGATAAAGACAGTAAAATTATTGGATTTTTTAAAAATTTGCACATTAACTATAAAACTGTAAATAACATCCACATGAAAAATCTGAATTTTTGGAAAAATTAAGTTCTTCTTTTACAACATTTAAGTTGAAAGTTACACAATTTTTACAGTACTTGAATCAGCAAAATAAATACAGCAATTTGCTCATTTTTTAAAAGAAAAATTAAGTTTATTGAGGCCTGAAAAAAATACATATATTATTTCTTTATTCATTTTTATTTGACATGTTTTTCCTGTTTTGTTAAATTGTGATAATAGCTAGTAAAATCACTAAAAACAAGTATTAATATACATGTTAAGTATAGAAAAAAAGAAAAACAAAAGCTTGTCAAAACTGTAAATAATGTCCACGTCAATAATCTGTATTTTTACAAATAATAATTAGTTCTTTTGCAATATCTGACTAAGTTACACTATTTTTACTGCATTTGCATCAGCATCAAATGCCATTATTTTACAGAAATCTGCCGTTATTTAAAAGGAAATTCTGTATATTAAGGATTTAAAATGGTTAATAATCTTGCTGTCGTTTTACAGATTATCCCCGTTTTGTTAAATTACATAAAATGTCAGGTAAAATAAAGAAAACCTGAATTAACAATTAAGTAATAAAATCCAAACATTTACATATAAAATCTAGTTCCACTGAAGTCCTGTGTGACGTTTTACACGTTTCATGTCACAGATCATAAACATTCCCACAAGCCAGGAATACCTGAAATAAATAGTGAATTCTTCCTTCAAATAAATGTGGGGTTTTTTTTCCACCTTTGTGCTGCTCTCAGGTGATTCTGGCTCAGATAGAAGTTTATGAAAAGAGTCTGAAACAGGCTCAGAGGTGTTTGATGAGGAAAGCCGAGTGGGGAGAGGCCATCCTACCGCAGCCAGAGGTACCATCATCCAAGCATAAATCACATCTTATATACCTGTTAGCTCTGAGATATACTGCTGTAGAATCTACAGAACCACTAGCGACATCTGCAACAATTAGTTTCAGTCATAAAATGTACTTAGAGACGTTTAATAAGTCATATGTGGCGTGTTTTTACTGCACAGAACACTAAACTTCTGCAGGATTTCCTCCTGATTTTTACTGTGAGTTTTTCTAAATGTGTTCACTCAGAGATAAAGATATTTGAAGAAGCATGATTTTTCCTTTTTTTTCCATTAGAATTCTCCGTCACCAGAGCTGCTTGCAGAATCTCCACATCACGCTCCTCAAAGGTAAAACGGTTTTGAAAGAATCAACGTCCTAAAAAACAAACAAGTTTTCTGCTTTTTGAGCTGCTTCGCTGAATACAGGAGACGAACACGGGGAATATTCAGGGCTGAAAAACACTCTGAAAATGTTCATAATATGAAGGTAAAACTTTAAACGACTTCATAAATATACTAAAGCCATTGTAGATTTTATGCCTTTTTCCAGATTTGATTCATTTATTTTGACTGTTTGTTGTGTTCCTGCTGTGTCAAATCCCACTTTCTCCATGGTTTTTAGTTTTCAGGCGTTTGGGTTTAAATCTGCTTCTTTGGTTTGATGCACAACTCAGCAGCAGCCAGCAGGTGTCAGTAATGAGCCCAGTCAGGCAGTAAAATCACACCAAATCCAAATGAAGTTTGGTTTGTTGAGTTAAACCTGCCAAGTGTTTGAGCTCCAGAGCGACTAAAGGCAGAATTAGTTTTCATTTTTAAACCAAAAGCATCTTTTAATGCTGGAATTCTGTATTTAAATTCTTTTTAAATGAGATTTCTCAGTTTAAACTTTACATCTGATGCGACTGAAATGTGCTTTCAGACGAGGCCTCAGACTGAGAGGTCAAAAACTGAGGGAAGCAGCCGAGAGTCTTCCAGCTGAGGCAGAGGAGGAGGAGGAAGAGGAGCGAGGAGGGAAGGAAAACGCAGAAGAAGAAGAAAAGAAGGACGGCGATGACGAACCGGTGGACGTCGATGACTGCGAGGTTTGTCCAGGTAATTAAAAGAATCATTTAAAGCTCCCATCTACATGTTCCACGTCTCCTTCACACATTAAAGGCCTCAAACAGATCTACTTCCTGTCCAGTCATGGTGGTACCGTGACAGTGAGCTTCTGACAAGTTTTGTTTTTGACAACAGAAACACAACTGAGCGACGTCACACAAGATCTGATGAAAGACGACAGAACAAAGGTGAGTTTCAGAGCTGATTGTCTAAAACGATCCATTTTTAAGAAAGTCTGAAGGTTTTAAGTTGTGTTGGACGTAGCACTAAACTGGTCATGATGTATGAAAGAAATCAGGTTGTAATTTGGTCAAAAACGTCTCATCAGGCATCGAATCTATGGATCAATCAATATAGATCATTGAGTGTCAATGCCGTTTACTGGTGATCAAGTTACACCGAGAAAGCCTGAATATGTTGAATGAAATGCTTCAGGAACTTCTGCTCTTCTTGTGTTTTGGCATTTTCCCCAGTTTCAGTCTGAAAAGTTTCCCATCCCATCACTCAGGTTTCTCCACAGCCGCCTCCTGAAAGCACCGACTCTCCTGAAGTGGAGATGATCCTCCAAGAAGATTCTCCGACCGGCGACGAGCTGCCGCCGCCGCAGGAGGAGGGGATGGAGGTGGACGGTAATGAAACAGTTTGAATGCAACGACAAGAAGCCAACGCTTAAGCTGTTCTATCAGCACAGCCACGCATAAGTTTTTAGGACGATTTGGGGCAAGTTTCCAACATTTTTTTTAACAGTTTTAACTCATTTTGGGGCAATTCTGACTCTTTTTGTAGATTTTTAACGTAACTTTGGACAAATTTCAAAGCATTTTACATCATTTGTTAACTCAATTTAGACAGGTTTGGTCTTTTTGGACATTTTCTTAATCCTTTTAGACAAGTCTCAAAGCATTCAAACAGTTTTAACTAATTTTGGACAAGATTCCAGTCATTTTGGAACAAATCTGAGATCTTTTGTACAAATTTTGAGTAACTTTGGACAAGTTTCAAAGTTATTTTGGACAGGATTCCAGTTATTTTGGGCAATTTTGAGTAATTTTGACCGTTTTTAATTCACTATAGACGTGTTATAGGATATTTTGGACAAGTTTTGAGTCCTTTTGCACAATTTTGAGGACTTTAGCACAATTTTGGCCAAATTTCCAACATTTTAACAGTTTTTACTCATTTTAGACACTATTCCAATCATTTTCAGGCAATTTTGAGTTCTTTTGTACAAATTTGGAGTAACTTTAGACAGGTTTCAAGGTATTTTAGACCATTTTTTTAACTCAATTACGACGTTTAGAGTCAATTTGGACAGGTTTAGTCTTTTTGGACAAATTTTGAGTAATTTTGGACACGATTCAAGTAATTGTGGGTAATTTGAGTCCTGTTGGATAAATTTTTAATCATTTTTGACAAGTTTCAAAGCATTCAAATAGTTTTTAACTCATTTTTGACAGGTTTCGAATAATTCTTAAGCAATTTTAGACCCATTTCAAAGCATTTTAGGCAGTTTTTAACTCAAATAATGTAACTACAGTAATCCTTAATTTTGAGTCCTTCAGAACTACTTTATGCAAGTTTCAAAGCATTTTAGACCATTATAGTCTCTAAGTAGAGAGGATGTCAGCCTCCTAAAACCCAACCGAGGAGCTGATTCCACAACAGAGGAGCTGATAACTGAAGGCTCTTCCTCCTATTCTGTTTCTGGAAACTCTGGGAACCACAGGTAAACCTGCAGTCAGAGAATGAGGGGCTCTGTTAGGATAATATTGTACAGTAAGTTCTTTAAGGTGCAATGGAACTCGGTCATTAAAAGTTTTGATGTAGGATTTTAAATTCTATCCTGGATTTTACAAGGAGTCAATGAAGAGAAGCTAATATGGGAGAAATATGGAGGTTTTTAAGAGAGTTATTGGGACATCCTGATGAAAAGGAATTACACTAGTCCAGCCTAGAAGTTACAAGTGCATGGACTAGTTTTTCAGCATCACTCTGAGACAGGATGTTCCAGATTTTTACAATATATGCATAGATGAAAGAAGGCCATCCTACAGACTTTATAACTTCATGTGTGTGTTGAAGGACATATCCTGGTCAAAAATAACTCCAAGGTTACTCACGGTAGGGCTGGAGGTTAAGGCAATGCCATCCAGAGTAACTATTTGGTTCGGCAGTGTGTTTCTGAGATGTTTAGGGCCAAATACAATAACCTCAGTCATCTATGCTTTTATATCCTTCAGACCTGTCTGGAGTTTGACTAACTGAGTGGTTTCATTTGGCTTCTTAGATGAATATAACTGAGTGTCATCTGCATAACGACGGACACGCATGCAGTGTTTCCTGTTGACGTTGTCTAAGAGCATATTTGAGGTTAAATAGTTTGAAAACTGGAGGTTTGCTTGATATAATTTGGTTCATCGTCTTAACTGATCAATAAACACACCAGTAGTATTGTCAGATACAGTGATGTGGTCTAAAACCCTGAACTATTTGGTTCCATTATCATTACTCTACTTTAACAAACATGCATTACCTTTAGAAAAACATCTGTCACTGGGGCTGCATTCAGTGTCTGATGTTAAAAAGTTTAATGTTGCTGTTCAGGTAAACAGTGTGTTTTACCCTCCAGATTATGTCGGAGTCATAAATGGAAAGTTGTTGCAGGAAATAGATTTATTTGTGACCATTTTCAGGCCCAACGGACGAGAACACGCAGCCTATGGGCAGCATCGACTCTGGAGGACAAACTGCTAGACAAGAGGAGGTGAAGGAGGACCAGATGGATCCAGATGTGGAGGAGGTGGCAGGACGTCGGCTTCAGAGGTCGGAGTCTCCTGAGCTGGAACTGGCCATCGTCCCTCAAAGCTCCGAGGCCGCCGTCGACTGCCCGATCTGCCAGACGTCCTTCCCCACCAGCCAGATCGAGATGCATGCAGCGTACTGCGACGGAGAGGCGGCAGACAGGAGGAGGCCTGGAGGTTCCCATGGTAACGGAAACTTTACTCAAAGCATGTGAAACCATTTTTGAGCGGTTGCATTGGTGCAAGTAACATGGTGAGCATTTTGCTGATTTGGTGTCCGGTTTTGGGTTTTTGGTGTGCAATTTTGAATCCTTTAGGGCAGTTTTTGAGTCATTTTGTGTGAGTTTTAAGTTACTTTGGGCAATTCTGAGTCCTTTTTGACAATTTTTGAGTCGTTTTGGGCAATTTTAAATCATTTTGGACACTTTCCAAGGAATTTCAGACCATTCTTTAACTCATTCAAGACAAATTTTGAGTCCATTTGGACAGGTTTGGGTCTAGTAGGACACTTTCTGAGTCATTTAAGACAGGATTCCAGCCAGTTTGGGCAATTTTGAGTCCTGTTGGACAACCTTTTAATCATTAAATCAAGTTTAAAAGCACTCAAATAGTTTTCAAATCCAGATTTGAAGTCATTTGGGGCAATTTTAAACCCATTTCAAAGCATTTTAGACTGTTTCTAACTCAAATATTGTAACTAGAGTCCTGAAATTTTGCACTTGGGCAAACCAAGCTTCAAGCGTTTTGCACAATTTTGAGTCCTTTATCAATTTCATTTCACTCATTTTGTGTCAGTTTCAAAGCATTTTACACAGCTTTTGATTCATTTATGATGAGTTTTAAGTTACTTTAGGCAACTCTGAGTCCTTTCGGGGACAAGTTTTGAGTCGTTTTCTGCCAATTTTGAGTACTTTAAGAGAATTGTAAGTCATTTTGGACACGTTTCAAAGGATTTTAAACCATTTTTAACTCATTTAGGACAATTTTTGAGTTCATTTCGACCGGTTTGGGTCCTTTAGGATAACTTTTTATTCATTGTAGACAAGTTTCAAAGCACTCAAATAGCTTTTAAATTGTTTTGGACAGGATTCAAGTCATTTGGGGCAGTTTTGGACAATTTTTAAAAGATTTTAGACCTATTTCAAAGCAT
This sequence comes from Amphiprion clarkii, assembly GCA_027123335.1. Taxonomy (NCBI): domain Eukaryota; kingdom Metazoa; phylum Chordata; class Actinopteri; family Pomacentridae; genus Amphiprion; species Amphiprion clarkii. The sequence continues at coordinate 4,232,346 of CM049581.1, read as the reverse complement.
TTTAGACAGTTTCTTACTAGAGTCCAACCTAAAAGTTTGCAGGATCATTGATATTTACATGTGGACAAACCAAGCTGTTGTTTTGCACAATTTTTTGGGTCATTTTGTGCAAGTTTCAAAGCATTTTGAACTATTTTTAACCCATTTATGATGGGTTTTAAGTTGCTTTGGGCAATTTTGAGTCCATTAGGAGAGTTTTTAAGTAATTTTGGACACATTTCAAAGCATTTTAGACCATTTTTTAAACTCATTTAGGACAAGTTTCGAGTCCATTTGGGCAGATATGGGTTCAGTCGGGCCATTTGAGTCATTTTGGGCAATTTTGAGTCTTTTTAACTTTTTAATCCTTTTAAACAAGTTACAAAGCATTCAAATAGTTTTCAACTAATTTTGGACAAGTTTCAATCTGCAGTTTACTCAGGCTGCTGTGAGACCAAAAAATCACTTTGAAAAGAATGAAACCATGCGGTCAAACTAGAAATTACTTCACTGCAAAGCTCTGCAATGGGAAAAAGACACTCCACAATGCATCATTTTTGAAAGAAAAGCATTGCTGAAGACATGAAGTTTTAGAAGTATGAATGGATTTAAGGATTAAACATTTGTTCTTTGGTTTCGTCTTCTTTTTAAAGCATCACTGAAGCCTCGAAGGAAAAGAACCAGAAGAGTGGAGGCGACTCCTGACGAGACAAACGAGCCTTCCAACTCTGGAAGGTGAGTCGGTACGAGCCGTCATATTATAACCGTGAGAGCTCAGAGCTTTTTCATACTGATTCCGTTTTTTAATTCAATCCACAGGAACCAGGAGAAGTGTTACATCTGTCAGAAAAACATTCCTCTGAGAGAATACAGCCGGCACACCGAGCTCTGCTTCCAGCGTCGACCATCGAAGACTGTAAGAAACACTGACATCAGTCAGGGCAGAATACTCAGAAATATAAATTTACAGTACAGGAATCTGACTTTTAGGTGGCATGTCTGAGGATAAATTAGAATCTGATTGATTCTACAAGACTTTCTGCTTATTATTTGTTTTAAAAATGCTTCTTTTTCTACATTTCTGACCCTCCAGAGGGGAAACCTGCTGTCGGCTCTGGAGCAGACAGAGAGCAGGGATTCAGGTAAGTGTGATTTTTACAAAAACTTTTTTTTTTTGTTCGTTTTGTGATTATTGAACCTGAGCTCTCGGCAGGATTCACCTGCTTTTTCCCAACAATAATCTGTGAGAAAACTGTTCAAAAAGTAAAGCATGAATAGATATTAAGCATCCTTTATAGAGGGGTTTCCAGATATAACCGACTCATTTTCATGGGAAAACAGTCAAAAGTTGTCGTGGGTTTTAAGTATTTTCACTGATTTGATTGCAGTAAATATTTTCCTGATCTTTTCGTCTGATGTGACGACCTGAGAGTCATCACAGGGAAGAGCTGTGGAGTACAGACGGCCTTTTAATTTACAGTCTTTAAATCAGCCTTCAAGCCTAAAAGTGGCAGAATTCCTGAACTAGAGTGGGACTAAACAATAAAGTTCATGTGTATTTTTATTTGGTCTTTTTATTTGACTGCGTTCAGGCAAACCAGTGGGAGAACAGAGAAAATGTCCACATTATATGTGAGCACAGAGAGCAAGAGAGAAGAAAACTACAGTAAAGGACTCAAGCAGCAAAAAGTGAAAGAACCAAAATGTGACGCAAAACGGCCACAAAAAGACAAAACAATGAAGATTTGACATAAAATGAGATGAAACAACCAAGATTTGACACGAAAAGACGTAAAACAACCGAAATGTGATGCAAAATGACCAAAACGTAGCACAAAACAACCACAAAAGGCAAAACGCAACCAAAATGTGATGGGAAATTAACAAAATGGGACATAAAATGACCACAAAAAATGTAAAACAACCAAAATATGAGGCATAATGACCACAAAAATACGTAAAACAACGAAGATGTAAGAGCACCCAAAATATGACAGAAAAAGGAACCAAATGGGGTTGAAAAAAGACAACAGTTAGATGTAAAACAACCACAATCTTATGATAAATTAACAAAACGTGATGCATGATGACCACAAAAAAGAAGTGCAAAAAACACAACGTGACACAAAACGACCACAAAAGGCATAGCGCAACCAAAATGTGAGGCCAAATTAACAAAATGGGACACCAAGTTACCAAAAACCATGATAAAAAAACTAAATGTGATGCAAAATGGCCATAAAAAGACAAAGTAATGAAAATTTGACAGCAATAGACATAAAACCACTTAAATGTGATAAAAAACTTTGCAACGTGACGCAAAACGACCTCAAAATGACACAATGAAAATGTGAGGCCAAATTCACATTCATTCATTTATTATTTATTTATTGTGAAATAAGAGCTCCAGTAAATAAAGACACTTTAAGTTTACGTCTGTTGTTGGGGGAAAAAACCCACCAAAAATGTGGAAACGCTTCACCATTTTGCGTGTCATTCTAAGGATTCCCAATCTTCTCTGTTCCAATGGTTCCAATTTCCTCTTGTACTCCCGGGTACCTTCTCCTCTCTCATGGTCCTTCGTGCTGCTCCGAGCGACACGCCCACTGCTTTTTCCACTCGGCCAATTACATCGCTCGCTCGTTCCAATCTCTGCTGTCGAGTTTTTGGCGCCCAATCGGATTTGCCCGGTTGTTCCAATTAGGTCACGTGACCGCGGGACTTCCCAAGCACCACTGCGGCAGTTCAAATCGGCCCGCTGACGCCGCTCTAAGAGTTTAAATGCATTTATTTCTCTCATTTTAGGGAAATAACTGCGCGGAATTAAAGTTTCTGACAGGCAACAGTCAGACTGACTTCACTGCTGTGTGTTTTTAATCCGCTGTGGTGAATTAATGTTGTAAAGATGTCAAATAATGTCGAGAATAACAGTGGAGTTATTAAATTAATATTGATTACAGTTTTATTCATGTACCAACGTATAATAATATACATACACATTGTGTTGTTTAAACCAGATGGATTAAAGCTGTTAAACGCTTTAATTTAGCTTCTATTTACTCCAGCAACTCTATAAACATCTGCATCAGCCCACTGTCGTCACAACGCCGTTTTAGTTCTAAACTTTGGAGGAATTTCATGAAAATTCACTAAAGAGAGAGAAAAAACCCTTTTCACTGTCTTAAAAGGAGGTGAACTGATCATCAGCCTGACTAATATCCATTATTATTCCTGATAATCAGGTGAGGAATCTGCACGTTGCTTTATCGCTGCTCCTGATGCTTTTAAAGCTTTTTATTAACTTACAATGAAACTGTCTCTAACGTTTCAGCTCCATTTGGTGCTCAGATCTGATGTCACGTCGTCTTAATGTTTCATTCTGCTGTCTGACAACAGAAATTAAAATTTAAGTGAATGAAAACATGTTTCTAGTGAACTGAGCTGCATTAAATCCAGTAAATGTGAAGCACAGAGAGCAGGACAGAAGAAAACTGACCGATAATAAAACAACATTTGGTCTGTTTGGTTCCTGTCTGAGATATTTAGAAATGCAGAAGAGGCTCTAATGAGTAAATAAAAATAGTAGAACCTCATTTAAAAATCAAGAGACCGGGTCAGGTGACGAGCTGGGGGCGGAGCTTATCTTTCTGAAGTTTAGCTCTACCTTCCTGACAGCGAGAGGGAATTTTGGAGTAATTTCATGAACATTTCCTGGGAGTTTATTATCAGAGAGAAAACAAGCTGCTGAATTCGTCACATTCGTCTATTTTGCATCACATCTTCATAGTGTTTTGGGTTTTTTTTGTTGGTTTTTGTGTTGCAAATGCGAACATTTTGCGTATGTTTTTGTGACGTATTTATGAAGTTTGCATCGCATTTAAATAACTTTACAACTTTTTGTGGTGATTTGTGTCACATTGAGGTAGTTTTATGTCTTTTATTGCTCATTTTGTGAGGATTTGTGTCACATTTTGAGTGTTTTGCATCTTTTTGTGGCTGTTTAGCATCAAGTTTTGTTCATTTTGAATCACATTCAGACAGTTTGTCTTTCTGTGACTGTTTTGTGTCAACGCCTCCTTTTAAGACTTATAGATGTGTGTTTTTTTTCTCTCTCTGGCAATAAACTCCCATCAGATGTTCACAAGATTACTCCAAGAGGGCGGGTCAGGTGATGAGCTGGGGGCATCTCTCCTTTCTCTTTGGTGAATTTTCATGAAATTCCTCCAAAGTTTAGAACTAGAACGGCGTTGTGATGACAGTGGGCTGATGCAGATGTTTGTAGAGACGCTGGAGGATCTAAAATGAGTGTGGACGTGTTTTTGTGAGCGTCTGGATCCGTTACAGCGGTTAAAGGTGTGTTCAGATGGCTGCAGTGATCTGCACCGCTGTGAGGAGCAGCTTCCTCCAGCAGGGAGCTAAATGCTGCTTCCTGCCTCAGAGCCGATGTGTTCGCTCAGGCAACACATACGATAAATGGGAATCGATACAGAGAAGACTAGCATGGCCCCTGCGAAAGGATGACACGCAAAATCGTGAAGCGTTTCCACATTTTTGGTGTTTTTTTTTCCCAACAACAGACGTAAACTTGAAGTGTATTTATTTACTGGAGCTCTTATTTCACAATAAATAAAAATTAAAAGAATGAGTGTGAATTTGGTGTCACATTTTGGCTGCGTTGTGTCATTTTGAGGTCGTTTTGCGTCACATTTTGCTAAGTTTTTATCATATTTAAGTGGTTTTTTGTCTATTGCTGTCGCATTTTCATTACTTTGCCATTTTGTGGCCATTTTGCATCACATTTAGTTTGTTTTATCATGGTTTTTGGTAACTTGGTGTCCCATTTTGTTAAGTTGGCCTCACATTTTGGTTGCGTTATGCCTTTTGTGGTCGTTTTGTATCACATCTTGTTTCTTGTACTTCTTTTTGTGGTCGATATGCATATCTAAGTATCTTTATTTACTGAACCTCTTATTTCATAGTAAATAAAAAATGCAGGAAAGGTTCCAGTGGAAAGGAGGACTCAGTTTGTTCAGACGATGCAGCGCTGCTAAAATTAAATGACATAATTAATGATTAAAGAGTCTCTAACGGTGCGATACAGAAACAAAGCACAGATTCCTCAGTGATGTTCTCAGTTTTAAGCCCCTAAAGAGAGAATAAGTCCCAAAAAAAACATTTTATTGTCATCTTGTTATGTTTCCATTGTATCTGAGGCTTCAGCCAAACATGGACTTTAAATACATCAAATCTATTTCCACATTACACCTTTGTGCTTTTTAATACTTTCACATTGATGTAAATACCATTTGGACACCAAGTGCATGCTCTTTTGTACAATGTTCCTCTGTATAGAATGCCTACAAAAACTATTCATCCCCCCTTTGGATGTTTCACTCCTTTGTTGCTTTTATACATGAAATCATGGTCCATATAATTTGGCTTTTTTGACAAGAATTTGAAAAAAAAATCTCTTTAATACCAAAGTGAAAACAGATTTTTACTAAATCATGTCAATGAATTAAAAATATACAAGGTTAAGTAAATGATTACATAAATATTGATCCCCTTTAAGTGACCGATTTAATTTAATAGAGTCCATTAGTTGATACCAGCAGTGTCACAGTTAGTGAAATGAGATCAGCTGATTGTCGGATAAAAACACCTGAATCTGGAAGGTCCAGTTTAACAGTATCCCTGCTATAATGGCAACATGAAGATCAAAGAACTTATCTAGGTTGTTTTCTCCTGACTAGGTCTTTGCTGGTGTCGTTTCTACTCTCAGATGTACGTTGGTTTGGATAAAAGCTCAATGAAACTGTAGAAAACTTTAATCAAGTCAGTGGAAAGTCAGGAGAGGAAAAGATGCATCTAACAAATACTGACCATAAACTGGCGAATATTTATGCTTTATTTTGTAAAAATCAGTTTTCACTTTGATATTAAAGAGTTTGGTTGTTTTTTTGCAAATTCTTGTCAAAAAAGCCAAATAATATGGACCATGATTTCATGTCTGAAAGCGACAAAAGGACGAAACATCCATAGGGGGGGTGAATAATTTTTGAGGTCTGTCTGTCTATCTATCGATCTGTCTGTTGGTCTGTCTGTGTGTCTGTCTGTCTGTCTGTCTGTCTATGTGTCTGTCTATGTGTCTGTCTGTCTGTCTGTCTGTCTGTCTATGTGTCTGTCTATGTGTCTATCTGTCTGTCTGTCTGTCTATGTGTCTGTCTATGTGTCTGTCTGTCTGTCTGTCTGTCTGTCTATGTGTCTGTCTATGTGTCTGTCTGTGTGTCTGTCTGTCTATGTGTCTGTCTGTCTGTCTGTCTGTCTATGTGTCTGTCTATGTGTCTGTCTGTCTGTCTGTCTGTCTGTCTATGTGTCTGTCTGTGTGTCTGTCTGTCTATGTGTCTGTCTGTCTGTCTGTCTGTCTATGTGTCTGTCTGTGTGTCTGTCTGTCTATGTGTCTGTCTGTCTGTCTGTCTGTCTATGTGTCTGTCTGTCTGTCTGTCTGTCTGTCTGTCTATGTGTCTGTCTATGTGTCTGTCTGTGTGTCTGTCTGTCTATGTGTCTGTCTGTCTGTCTGTCTGTCTATGTGTCTGTCTATGTGTCTGTCTGTCTGTGTGTCTGTCTGTCTATGTGTCTGTCTGTGTGTCTGTCTGTCTATGTGTCTGTCTGTCTGTCTGTCTGTCTATGTGTCTGTCTGTCTGTCTGTCTGTCTGTCTGTCTATGTGTCTGTCTATGTGTCTACGTGTCTGTCTGTCTATGTGTCTGTCCGTCTGTCTGTCTGTGTGTCTGTCCGTCTGTCTGTCTGTGTGTCTGTCTGTCTGTCTGTCTGTCTGTCTATGTGTCTGTCTATGTGTCTGTCTGTCTGTGTGTCTGTGTGTCTGTCTGTCTGTCTGTCTATGTGTCTGTCTGTCTGTCTATGTGTCTGTCTATGTGTCTGTCTGTCTGTCTATGTGTCTGTCTATGTGTCTGTCTGTCTATGTGTCTGTGTGTCTGTCTATGTGTCTGTCTGTCTATGTGTCTGTCTCTCTGTCTATGTGTCTGTCTATGTGTCTGTCTGTCTATGTGTCTGTCCGTCTGTCTGTCTGTGTGTCTGTCTGTCTGTCTATGTGTCTGTCTGTCTATGTGTCTGTCCTTCTGTCTAAGCCTGCATTCTTTCTACCATCCAGCAGGGGGCGACTCCTCTGGTGGTAAAAAGAGTCTGAAGTTTTCTTCTCACCTGATCTGTTCCATCAGTGAACATTTATCTGAGAGTTTCTGGTGTCAGTCTCTAGTTTTCATCTCCTTCAGTTCAGCTCTGTGTTCTTTTAGTACGTTATGGCCTCATGTAGAATTAAATAAGATTCATCAGAATGAGCACTTTGAGGTCCGACCGTCTGGTATCTGCTGACAGAACCGCCTCCTCCTGACGTCTGTTGCTCAGCACCGTTAAAAAAAACTAAATTCATCTTTTCTTATTGTTTTTGAACATAAATACGTCACCATTGAGTCTAGAAAGACACAAAATATGAAAACAACATCTCTCTATTACTAAAGCAGTGAGTCCAAACAAACCTTCCAGATGTTCAGTCTGCTGTGACGTCTGGACAGCATAAGCCCCGCCCCCTGACTCGTCACCTGCTCCGCCCTCTTTGAAATTTAAATGAGCAGCTTCTACTATTTTTATTTACTCTTTAGAGCCTCTTCTGCATTTCTAAATATCTCAGACAGGAACCAAACAGACCAAATGTTGTTTTCTTATCGATCAGTTTTCTTCTCTCCTGCTCTCTTTGCTTCACATTTACTGGATTTAATGCGGCTCAGTTCACTAGAAACATGTTTTATTGTTATGTGATGTAATTTTGCATCACATTACGTTTGTTTTATGTCTAACTGTTGTCCTTTTTCAACCCCCTTTTCTTTATTTTGCATCATACTTCGGGTGTTTTTACATCTCTTTGTTGTTTTGTGTCACACATTGGTTGTTTTGCATCAGTTTGTGGTCGTTATGCCTCATATTTTGATTGTTTTAAGTTTTTTTTTTTAATCATTTTGTGTCCAGTATTGGTTCTTTGGCATCATATTTTGGTTGTGTTATGCCTTCTGTGGTCGTTTTGCATCACATTTTGGTTATTTTGCATCACATTTAGGCAGTTTTATGTCTTTCTGTTTCAACTTTTGATTGTTTTGTGGCCATTTTGCGTCACTCTTTGATTGTTTTACTTTTTTTTGGTAACTTTGTGTCCCATTTTGTTGCTTTGGCGTCACTTTATGGTTGTGTTGCACCATTTGTGATCGTTTTATATCACATTTTGGTAATTTTGTATTACGTTCAGGTTGTTTTACATCTAATTGTCCTTTTTCAACCCTATTTCATTCATTATGCTTTATATTATGATTGTTTTGCTTTTTTTGGTCACTTCGTGTCCCGTTTTGTTAATTTGGCATCAGTTTGGTTGCATTATGCCTTCTATAGTCTTTTTGTGTCACGTTTTGGTTGTCGGCTTCCGGACTCCGTATAAATTGGACATTGAAGCTCCAACCAGTCGGTGTGTTCAGACCTACGCTCCACATCAGTCGTGTTGTCGATGCTTTCGCTGTTCAGCAGACGTCTACTTTAAACTGTTGAGGATATTTTTTAGGTAACTCTGCCACCTTCTTCTGTGTCGTAGCTGCAGAAGAAAGCAACTGTTCCTGACTTTTCTCATTTTTGAATTCATCCAAAAACTTTCTGATTTTTTGTCAAGTGATTGTTGGTCACAGCTGAGTCAATCATGGTTTCTCAGGTGTGATGAGGAGAGCAGAAATTTCTAGTTTTTTATCGACTCTAGTTAGAACAAATGGTTTATTTTTGGCAGATTTTAAAATCGCACATAAATACAATTCTGAAAAGTAATTACAATTTTCAGCTTAGATTTGGTTCGGTTGTTTTGATGAAACAGGAAGTCAGCTGTGGTTAGTTCAAGGACTGCTGGAAAGTTGGAAAATATGACTATTCTTGCTGTTTTTGCAGTTTCTGGCTGATAAATGGTGACTTTCTAATAAAACAACACAAGTTTAAACCAGCCGCTGGGTTTTGGGAGAAGAAAGAACAAAAAAATGCTTCAGAATTCTCTCAAATATTTTTGTTTTTTGGTTAAACTTTGCACGTTTTTGCCCATTTAAGCTTTAAATTTGACAAGTTTACACCCCAAAGATCTCTGAAACTGGTTTATAGTTAATATTTTTACTTCAAGATCATCAAGAACTAGATGTGAAATCATAAATTGTTGTTTTTGTGTTTTTACAGATGCCGGACCATCTGGATCCAAACCTGCTCCAGGGTAAGACGTCTTCACAACACCTTAACATTTAATATTTGCATCACTTTTTGTTTGTCTTTCATCCTTTTTATATCTAATTTTGGTTATTTTACATAATGTGTGTCACATTTAGATAGTTTTACATCTTTGGGGACTATTTTCTGTCATATTTTGGGTGTTTTGCTTCTTTTTGTGGTGATGATGCGTCAAATTTGGATTGTTTTCTCTCCTTTGGAGTCATTTTGAGTCATGTTTTCTAAATTTTACATACGTTTTGGTTGTTTTATATCATCTTGTTTTTGTTTTGTGTCCCATTTTGGTTGTTTTATGTCTGTTTGTGGTCATTTTGCATCATATTTCATTGTTTTTTTGTTTTCATTTTCTGTCCCATTTTGATCATTTGGCCTCACATTTTGGTTGTTTGATGCCTTTTTGTGGTCCATTTTGTGTCACATTTTGTTTTTTTTTTTTAACTTCTTTTTGTCGTTATGCATCATATTTTATTGTTTTACTGTTTTATGGTCGTTTTGTGTCACGTTTTGTTGAATTTTGCATCACGTTTTGTTTTTTTCTTAACTTTTTTTGTTGTTTTGTGTCAGGTTTTGGTTGTTTTTGCATCTTTTTTGGGATCAGAATTTGGTTGTGTTATGTCTTTTTGAGGTTGTTTTGCATCACATTTTGCTAATTATGCATCACATTTTGGTTGTTTTATGTCATTTTGTGTCAAATTTTGGTTGTTTTGTCTTTTTGGGTTCCCATTTTGCATCACATTTTGGTTTTGCTGCTTCTTTTATGGTTGTCATTCATCATGTTTTCTTCATTTTGCACCAGATTTAGGTTGTTTTGCATCTATTTGTGGTTTGTCGTCTTTTTGTGGTCATTTTATGTCCCATTTTTTATAATTGCATCACATTTTGGTTGTGTTATGCCTTTTGTCGTCGTTCTGCATCACTTTTTTTTTAACTTGGCATCAGATTTAGGTTGTTTTACATCTAATTGTTGTAATTTTTCAACCCCATTTTGTTCCCTTTTTATCATATTGTGTGTGTTTTTGCATCTCTTTGGTTGTTTTTGCGTTACACTTTGGTTGTTTTATATCTTTTTGTAGTCATTTTGTATCCTGTTTTTTTAAAAATGGCAACACATTTTAGTTGTGTTATGCCTTTTGGGGTTGTTTTGCGTCACATTTAGGTAGTTTAATGTCTATTTTTGTCAAATTTTGTTTGTTTTGTATTTTTGTGGCCATTTTGCATCACATTTTGGGGGTTTTTTCACTTCTTTTTCTGGTTGATAAGAGGCGACTACACAACCATAGACATGGGGTTGCTCTGTGGAAACACTGCCTGCAGTTCATCTGAAAACTCTCAGAATGTAACGAGGAGAGCTGGATTTTTAGTTTTTAAGGGAATCTAGTTAGATCCAACAGTTTATTTTTGGCAATTTTTAAAATGAGACCTGTCCATACAATGGTTCTGGTAAAAAGAAAAAATCACAATCATAAGCTTATATTTGGTTCAACTTTTTTAATGAAACAGGAAGTCACACAGGGTTAGTTCAAGGACTCCTTGAAAGTTGTAAAATCTGATGTTACTGTTTCTGGCCGATAAATGGTGTCATTTTGGTTTCAAACCTGCCGCAGGGTTCAGAGCATTAATGGGAGAAGAAATTTGACCTTTTTTTGGTGAAACGTTGCTCATTTTTACCCGTTTGAGCCTCAATAAAGGAATTTTACCGTCCAAAGACCTCCTGTAGAGCTCAAAGATGTTTGGAACCAGGATTATCCTGAACTGTTGCTGTCAGATATGAAGCAGCATTTGAAGGTCAAACTAACGTATCGTCTGTTGGCTTTCAGAGACGTCATCGATCTGCGGGACGATGACGAGGAGGAAGAGGTGGTTTCAGCATTGAGGATCAGCGACTCTCCTATCAGATCCTTCACCTCCATCTCTGAGGCCACCGACTGCCTCATTGACTTCAAAAAGCAGCGCCGGGCCGCGAAGCCGAGCCAAAGACGGCGATGAAAACCCTGGAAACCGGAGCCTTAAGTCAAAGTCCAAAGAGGTGGGACGTTCAGAGAAGACATCCTCTTCCTGAAGCCACATTCTGGATATTTATATGAACAGAAAACGCACTTGAAACCCGACAGCGACTCTTTTGGTGCCACTTTATGTTGACGATGTTTCCGACTACCTCTTTGTGTGTCGAAACGTTTCCTTTACTGTAGCTTTGCTTTCAAACTGAAATTAAATGACTTTTGTTTTTGTCTGTCGCAGCAAAAAAACGTCTCGACTCCTGAGTGAATCAATCCATGTTTCTGCCTTAACTTCACATTAAATACTGTCTTTGGATGCAGCAGATCAACTGTTATGCATAAAACACGTCTTTTTCTGGAGCTCAGTTTGTTGAACGAGTTAAAACTAAAAGGATAAAAAGCTAATTAGCATCAAAACAGCAGGTAAAAGTAACGACGCTCTGGTTAGAAACTGCTGATGTGGTGTTGAATTCATCTCAAAAACCAATAAAAACAGGTTTGTTTACAAAAGAATTACAGCGTTAAAGGACTATTTCAATCAAAATAATTATTTTTAACGATCTGCTGAGAGTTTTAAAGGTTTATAGTACACAAAATACCTTTTTCTGTCCAACAATTCAATGTTTAAAAGGCTTATTCCACCAAAATATTTTTTTTTTAACAAACTACTGATGGTTTTAAAGGTGTATTCCAAAATACCACCTTCCAAAATACTACTTTCTGTCCAAGTACTTGTACTTTAAATGGTGTATTTCATTAGGAACACTACTTTATAAAAAAATATATAGTTTTAAAGGTTTATATCACCCAAAATAGCTATTTTTCACAAACTACTGGTAGTTTTAAAAGTTTATTTTACCTAAAATACTACTTTCTGTACAAGTACTTGTGGTTTTAATGGTGTATTTCATGAGAAACAATACTTTCTGAAAAAAAGAATTATAGTTTTGAAGGTTTATTCCACAATGACACTTATTTCTAACCTAAGAGTTGTCGTGTTACAGGATTATTTCACCAAAAGTAGTACTTTCTGTCCAAATACTAGTAGTTTTAAAAGTTTACTTCTCTCAAAATTCCACTTCCTCTCCAACCACTGAATGTTTTAAAGATTTATTCCACCAAAATAGTTCTTTTTAACAAACTACTGTTAGTTTTTGGTTTATTTTACCCAAAATGTTACTTTCTGTCCAAGTGATTATAGTTTAAAGGTTTGTGCCATCTGAAATACTGCTTTCTAACAAAATAGTTACAGTATATATATATATATATATATATATATATATATATGTTTGTGCATTTCACATGTGACAATATTGATATCAACGACTCCAACTTTGATGCTGTGGAACCCTCACAGGAAACGTTGATGTTTCTGATGTCATGGAAGACATCATGCCTGCTGGTGTGACTGAGGGAATTGCAAAGCCCTAAACAGTTGCTGAAAAAGAGTGGTTTCATCCGTCTATGAAGAAGTGCAATCAGACACATCAAGCTGCAGCGAACGACATTCATTTTTCATCAAACGGCAAGAACAAGACTGCTCTGAGAGGGAATGGACACACTTCAACCAGGTCAACAGTACTACTGGCGTGTCTTCAGAACTCACTAGTGTTGGGTCTTTGCCAGTTGTTACACACTGTTGTCTTGAGCTGTAAGCAAGTAGCCAGTCAGCTCAGCCAACACAATGTTGTCTTGATTGTTGATAAAGCATTCTACTGGAGGTCCATGGAACTGAAATGGGCCAAGGCAGAGTATAAAGACTTTTTGGTTGTTAGATTAGGGGGTCTCCATACGGCCATGAAATTCCTTGAAGTCACTGGGAAGCATGTACAGTCATCCAGCCTTCTGGAAGCGTGGATCGAAGGCAGTCTGTTAGGACCAAACACTGCACAGCAAGCCATGTCTGGTAAATCGTACACCAAAGGGATGGGAATACACAAGGTCGCTGTTCAAGCATTGTGCAGAATTCTGCTGCCAAGGCTACTTAAGCTTATCAGTGAAAGAGATCGCAATTTAGCACAACAGATTCAGGACAAGACATCCAAAGGCCGTACTTCTGGTCTGATCTCTTTGTTTGCAGAGAAGACGTATGTGAGAAAGTTGGAGTCCTGGTAGACTGAAACCCAAACTGGACGTTCTGGTGGACCTGCATGAAGATGGTGCACATTCAGCTGCACCTCCATGCCTTTGACTGGATGCTTCCTTACTTCATGTACTACAACCACACCAACTACGCAAGGTGGGGAACGGTCTACTTTTGCGAGATGCAGCAGCTACTGGATCCAGTGAAAAAACAGTTGGAAGATCGCAACTTCATTGTTAAAAGATGGTGAGGTAACTGTTCAAGACAAATTGGAATGAACGTCTTTAAAAAAAAAATGTGCATATCAATTTTTGCCATTGTGTTGATCTTTCAGTCAAAGTATGGACCCATAGCTATTTCAAGACCAGGAAATATGTGTTGTTTTGTTTGGATGTCAATCATTTTACTCAAAATTGTTGAATTAATGGGTGGTTCTTGGATCATTATCGTTGTAATAAAGTCTTACTGTTCGCACAGCCGCCATTTTGAATATTAATTATAACCCACAAAAAATACAAAAAATCATCTGGCATATTTCAGAAATGGATTCTAAATCCTTCATGAGCAGTCATTGGAACATTACTGAAGAGAAATGCCCCTCACTTTCTAAGGAAGTCCTTTTCTGGGAAATGGAACCAGTCTAACTTGAGAAGTGGGAGGAATCTCATTCATTGAGGAAGTTCACTGTCAGTTGGAGCAGCAGGGTACAAAAGGTGAATTCCTTTACTGATTATTCACATTAGATGAGCTTCGGTTTTAGAGAATCTGTGATATTTTTATTGTGTTTCTACAAGTTTTCTACATGTTTCAACCAGTTTGATGCCCAGAAAAGCATCAAGTTGATTGGTTTGAACGGATGGACGGACGGACGGACAGATAGATCACGGGTTGTTGGTCAGGGTTGAATCTGGTGATCGGACGAGGCTGCAGCCTCCACATACTTCATCAGGTGACAGAACATTCAGCTTCAGCAGCATCAGCAATAAGTTCTGTAAGTCCAGTAACTCCTCACTAAAAAGCAGCACAAAGCTCCACAGATGTCACAATGTCTTCAGGGGATTTCTGAGGGTTTTACTGACCTGAGCAGCAGATTACAGGAAGTTACAGTCGGCACTTATTGTGGAACTGAAGCCTAAATCCACCATTAAGACCCACCAATGAAACTCTCCCTGCTAATTTACAGGATCTGAGCTGTCAAAGCCGACATAAGAGGTAAACTGTGACTTTTTTTTATATTGAAAGAGCAAAAGCAAATCAAACAGTGGCTTCAAACAGCTGCAGGTGGCTTCAAATTGTCATATTTAACATTTTATGAAAAAACAAGAAGGTAAACTGGAGGAAATTATGATAAAAA